>JAPYYZ010005722.1:0-15519 GCA_030522705.1 Eretmocerus eremicus | reverse complement strand
GACTTTTCACCAGAGGACCAAAAGTCTCGCAGAGTCTCGTAAGCGAGACCGTTTCCCAGACTTTCATGAAGACATATTTCCCCAGACTTTTCGCGAGACGTTTTTTTTTACACGGGGATCCCCTTACTTCACCTCGCCCTTTGAAACGACTTTAGGCAATCTCCAGCCCCCGTGCTCGATGACAGTAGATTTTATGTGTTGGGATCCGACCTCCGAGAGGAAGTTTCCACTGCGCCCGGTCGCTGGCCTTCAATTTTCCGGTCCTATTGCATTTTGGAGAGTTGGGCGGCGAGCGGCGTGGCCCAGTGGTAACTTCCCCTCCCGACGTCGGTCCCCAATAAAAAATGAAGATGTAATAATTCACAATATAAAATTTGATATATTTGTGTAACCACTTTTTCCATACACATAACATTGCCGTTTGTTGCAAATTAAAGAAAGCATCAATTCAAATGAAAACTGGATTGATGCGTGTGTTATAATACAAAAGTGATGCGGGTATAACATGGTACAGTTTAAAAAATATTTTATTACATAATAATCCAAGCAGATATACATACGATGTTTTTTTCCAGCGCCGAAATCCATCCAACTAATATTCAATGCTATTATACATTATTTAACATGTTGCTGCATATGCAATTTTAAGCAATGGAATGAATCCTTCCACGCTTGTTTCATTTCCCTACCCGACTGTTTTACGATCAGAAAGTAACCATCAGAATGGGACAATTAAGATTTGTATTTTTTACATGGCTAACTTTCATACTTGGTGGAATGATGAAATACGTTGAAGATTCTCCCCGCTCTTTGTATCACCGATGCCATTTTATTGACATTTATAAGCGAACCGAAAGATGACATTCACTTGCATCGGCTACCGCATGTGCAACCAATTTACGTGCGATTCGTGAATACATCCTCGCACATTCAACGAAGATAATTACATTATCATTCCAGACTTTCATTATGTTATCAAGAGTCGCATCTACAAAATGATTGGAGATGAATTTAGGTTTTTCTTGCGAAAAAGTATGTAGACGAAAGTTACGGTATAGTTAAGAAAATCTCAATCATGTAAGTGTTCATCCTTTAGTTCGTTCGTTAGGCATTCGTATATAAAACCTATCTCCATCAATCAACTTTCTGCAATTGAACAATGAAAAACATCTCCAAATAATCATCACGTTACCGTGAGTCAGCTTATTGTTTACGTCAATGACAAAATGAAGTATATGTGTCATAAAATATCATTACAGTCTTATGAAAGAATTTCCATTGTGCGAAATCACAACTGTTTTGAACCTTCAGCTTTTTTGGGAGGTGGTGGAACATTAGGAGTTATTGGACCTTTTTCGATTGATTCCGAGTCTTTTAAAGACTTAGGATTATCACTTTTCTTCCCTAGCGTTGCAGCCCGCGTAGAATCCGTAGTATCTGCAGGGTCCACAATTTCTTCTTTGCCTGGACTTGGTTCAGTTGTAACAGGTGTTACAGGAACTGTTGACTTAGAAGTATCTTTTATCGTTTCATATATATCATCGGATTTGTCATCTTCACTCTCTTTACTTTCTTTCTTCAGAGCCCGTTGAATTTGCTCTTCAACTTCAAGAACCTCTTCTTTCTCCATTAATTCTATCAACTCATTGAGTTGTTTTGTAGTCAGTTTAATGTCCTCTTTACCAATTAATTCAATGACCTAGAAGAGCAAAATTCCGTCATCAGAAATTTAAAAAAAAGTAATTTTGTATAGATGAACAAATAACATGCGCACGGGAAATAATGATTAAAATTTCTCATAATCTCAAATGTTCAACAATAAATGGTATGTCTAAAATAAAGAGAGGAACTACCTTCAATACGTCTTCGATTTTGATGGCACCATCTCTGTCATCATCTATTCTGCCTAAGATTTCTGTTATCCTAGACAATCTATGATCATCTGGAACATTCTGAATTTTTTTTATTGCAGCAGTTAATTCATCAATTTTTACTAGCTCAGCAGCAACTTCAGCTTTCGATTTTGTCTCTTCTGGGAGAGCATCTATTTCTTTCTTCATTCTCTTTTCAGACTGTTCCAGTTCAGACAGAACAGCATCCATCTTCGTAATCATTTTATTGACTTTAGAATAAAGTCTTTTCGCTCCCTTTGATACTTTAATGGATTCAATATCTTCAACACCTTTGGCTTCTGATGTTAGTTCATGAAGCTCTTTGATATCTTCCTGATACTCAGCCATTTCTTCTTTCAATTCTTTCAATTCCTCTTTTTCTACTGTCAGTTTCTTCTTTTCCTAAAGCATTTAATAATTTATTATATACACGAAAATGATTCAACTACATGAAGTTAGGATGGTACGATATTGACTCACCTTTCCAATGGAATCCAAAGCTTGCTCCAAAACCTTCACATCAGTTGATGTAAAATCATCATCTCTGGGTTGAATTTTCAACACAGATGGTTGAAGCTTAATTTCAGTTTCTTTAATTAGTTTTTCTTTGCTTTCCTCTTCTTCCTTACGTTCTTCTTCAATTCTTTTTTCTTCCATTTTGATGATCTCAATATTAGTCTTGTGATCAACTTTACCTTCTTTCTCACCAATAGCTCCTTTAGTTCGAGCTACAACTGCATCAGGCAGAGCTGAAATAGTTGCTTTCAGTTTGTCAGACATGGGCACAGAATCTGGTACCATTAGTGCTCTTGATAGGAGCAACAAAGATGGAGGCACTTTTTTATTCAAGCTCAAATCAAGCCACTGGCCCAATTGCTCTCTCAATTTCTGTTCTGACAGGCCGTATGCTCTCATACCACGAGCTCTGCAAGCTTGTTGCAGTTCTGTTCTAGTCAAAATGTCCACACCTTCTTTTTCAATCAACTGCAAATGAACTCAGAAACTTTGATTAAATGCCTTAATATGGGTATAGGTATGATTTAAATTAGTTCATTATTGAGTTTGTTCCATAAATTTGAGTAGGGATTATCCTGCAAGTTCTACACAAACAGCAGAAATGCTATTTCCAACTCAGAAAACGAGTGTGGTATGATTGGCAATCTGCCTGCCAAAAAAGTTTATTCCACAGTTTATTTTGTCAAAATTGCAGTAATTTTGAATGTTGGGAGAATTGTTCCACCATTGGGTGGGAAGGAATATGTGAGGTTTTGATAAATTATGAAGATTATTTGAAAAAAAACCATGAGAATTCCCTTGCAAATACAAGAATTCCCATTGATCATAATTAAAAGTAATCATCAGGAGGGAATACTTGCAAAGTTTGAATGGATTGTCGCATGTTGCAGATGCAGAAGTAACAACCACAGATAACTGCTGAGTAGATCAAATTGGAAAGAGTACTATTCACCTCAGCTGATTATTGGATGTAAAGCTGTATTGTATAGAATTGAAATGAGATAAAACAACAATACTTACTCTATCATCTGCTGCAAGACTTCTAAGTTTCATTCGGAGCAGAAATCTAATGAAGTTTGTTGTGCCTAAAGTTTGAACATCCAAAACTCGACATAAAGCTATCAATTGTTGGCGAGAGAGGGAATCAAGCGTTATTTCATCTTCAAATAATTTGCTGAACTTCATTATTTCTTCATTTGATGCAACAGTGCCAGACTGACGAACTTTGTAGAAAAATTCTGAGAACTCTTTGGCTTTTTCTGAGCGGTGATCCGACGATTGAACGGCCATCTCATCCAAAGTCTTTTGCAAAAATTTGGCCATCTCAATTTTGACCTGGAAAAATTTATCATTCAAACAAACGAGTTCAAAGAACAAAATATATACATATATATATCAATCTATTATGTGTCAATGTTCACCTTCAAAGCTTGTTTCAATTTATCTTCTTTCTCAGTGGAAGTCTGAAAAGTTGATGGCAGCATACCAGGGAAAAATTTGATGGCTATTGGAAGTAAAAACTCCATAAAAGGTACAATGATGAAAACCGAAAAAGGGATCAGACGGAACATATCTCCTGTTGTTTTTACTAACTGAAATGAATAGAAAGAGGATTATGGAAATATCCAAGCACTTAGTGATGTGGTAAATGTTTGAAATTACCAATCGATGTTCTCGCCTATTCAACTCATGTCCACGCAGGACTCGCCAAATAAGCTTGGCTGAAACTTTCATATCTAAACCCAATAACCTAAATCCGTGATAGTAATGCAATAACTCTGCTCGTATTTTTTGCCATAAACTGCGCTTTTTTTCTACAGCCTTCTGAGAGGCTTCAACAATATCTGTTGTTGAAGTTGTTTCTGACTTTTTCTTTTCTTTTTCCTCCTTAATGCTTTTGACTGTTTCTTCAACTTTGGAAGATGCTTCTTGGCCATATCTGATAGAATTGATGGAAAAATTTCGAACTGAGACACTTACAGGATAAGGATGACAATACAATATGTCATCAAACTCTTTGGATTTTGCGGTGTTTTTGTGCTCTGTGCTGTTCTGGCACAATAGGGCTAGGTTGCCAGAAATATTATTATTGTACAATTGATTCCGGCAGTAGTGACCTGGAAGGATTCAAGAAATTCTAGATGACAGATTACTACAAAACCATCCAATCATGCACAACACTTATAGCACATGTCACAATATTTCAGAACAAAGGTAATTAATTGAGAATGAGTGTAACAAATGGAGTGAACATCCACCGCCAATACCATTAGGCTGCTCATTTCCAACAATGGCTGAATCATGACAATATCATTGATTATAGTTATATAAACTTCAATATCGAAAAATATTATTGTGCTTGAACCAAAGGATGATGTTGCTGAAGTGCAGTGAAGTGCAGGTTATAAAGTTCACTCAAAATCCAGACAAGGAAAATTCGATTCTTATACTCACGTTTTACGGAAGCGATACGCAGGATTGTTCTTGGCTTAGAATAAAGTAGAGAGTACATCGTTATAAACTGTCAAACTTTTTACGTCTGTTCACTTCTGTTTTTGTTGTACACGAGATTCGCCGTAAATATGGGATAAGAGCCATCAGAAATCTGAAAATTAGTGTGAAGTTATCAACATACCGATGTGCAGTTTTGTGTGAATGGAACAATTCATGTGACTAAGGTATTTCTACAATAACTAGTTCGTTTCTGCTAGTCACGAACCAGAGGCATATCTGAGAAAAGATCACGGATGAAAACAACCCGGTATGAAAACAAACCCTGGGAAAACCAAAATGCAGAAAGAAAAATATCTACATGTTTTTTCTATTTTATGATTGTATTCATGATATTTTGTTGCACGAATATATAGAACTTTATGCTCATTGCTCGAACGCATAAAACCGCGCCGCGCTATGGTGCAATAAATAAATTCGACATACGTATTTTACGTTACATTTATACCCATACACTGTAATGGTATAACTTGACTCAGATATTGGATCCCGAGAAATTCTCCTCAAATGATCGATTCATCACATCTCAATTATTCCGTCTTGATCAGTTGTTACATTCGCAACAATTTGAAAACAAGATGATTAATACTTTTTATAGTAATAGACCAGTGTATTATACCATCATCTACGTGACATGCGCGTCCTCGACCGACGTGACGGTCGAACGAGAGACGCGAATCCGCGATCGAGATTCCGATCTACGGATTTGGCTTTCTTTTGCAGCGGACAGTGGCGAAGTGCATTGCCGGGTGGCAAATTTAGCCTCTAATAATTGAAATTTTCACAAAAACAGTAGTAAATATGGCCATTGGTGACCTCAAAACCCCTAAAGGTGTTCAGGATTTGAATAATTATCTTGCTGAACGTAGTTACATCGAAGGGTGAGCATACTTGGCATGGTTCAAATGTTGGACGTTGCGGCACGTGTCACACGTGTTTTTAGTGTTACGAGAAAATCTCTCGATTTTGTTCATATAATAATCATCACTATTCTGATAACTTTCAATGAGATTTTAGGTATCAGCCATCTCAAGCTGATGTGGCCGTTTTTGAAGCCCTGGGTAAAGCACCTGCCAGCACAAATCCTCATGTACTTAGATGGTACAACCACATCAAATCATACGAGCACAAATCTCTGCCTGGACAGAAATCCTTAGCAGCACTTGGAAGTCAAACCGCAGCAGCCAAGCCAGCTAAAGAAGAAGACGATGACATTGATCTTTTTGGATCTGATGAAGAGGAAGACGCTGAGGCAGCAAAACTCAAAGAAGCAAGAGTAAAAGCATATGCAGAGAAAAAATCAAAGAAGCCTGCTCTCATTGCAAAGTCCAGTGTTGTTATTGACGTGAAACCATGGGATGATGAGACAAACATGGCTGAGATGGAAAAAGTAGTTCGTTCTATTGAAATGGATGGTCTTGTTTGGGGTGCATGTAAGTATTTTCTTATTCTTCACATCTCTCAATTGTTCCACATTTCATAAATATTTTGTATCTCTTCAGCAAAACTTGTCCCAGTTGGTTATGGCATAAAGAAGCTACAAATTATGTGTGTTGTTGAAGATGAGAAAGTGTCCATAGAAGCTCTCTCTGAACAGATACAGGAATTTGAAGATTTGGTACAGTCTGTTGATATTGCGGCTTTCAACAAAATTTAAAACTAATTCATTTAATTTTAACTGAATACTATTACTGAATGAATAAATTGAATAAGAGTTGTTTTCTAACCATGACTCATTATTCAGTATCTGCATCAATCCAGTAGAAGTCGGAGCGATTGATCAGCTCTACCAACAAACATGATATCCTCTGCAAAAATTGATCAAGATGTGGGTATTGTTAGTTAACGTCATGAGAAATGATTCACTTCTCAAAAGGATAACAATCCTAAATAGTGTAAAAAATAATTTATTAAGAGTATGTTGATACAATTATGAATTCTCATTAGAAGAAGGAATCATGTACTCACTGATTCTGTCTAGAGTATTTTCCATCATGAAAAGAGAATTGATTGCTTTATGACACAACTGAATCTTTTGTTCTAGTGATACATGTGGATCTTGCAAAAGCACTCTCATATCGCTCCCATCACCTTTTTCTTTGCTGACTGTACCAAAGTTTTTTAGTTCATCCAGATTCGATTTACACAGATCTTTCTGAGGTTTGATGAGGTTACATATAGTTGTGAGAAAGTCTCTGACTGAGTGACTCAAGATTTTCGAAATTTTGGCATTTCTCTGACCATTTATTGCTAAGAAAAGAATGAAGTTTAGGGTGACAAGGATTTGATCCATATTATTGAGTAAACTTGTATTCATCCCATCTGTCAAAAAGCATATTTTAGAGATGAAATTTCTCAGATTATGATACATGAGATTTTTATCTACACTACTTGAATCTTCTTGCGTTCTCAAAACCTCCGCGACATTATTTTTGAAAATTCCAATGACAATACTCTTAATTTTTGAATGATGATCAGACACAATGAGATTTTTCATTACAAGATACCTAGCTCTGATTTCAAAAATATTTGTATAATCTATGAAAGTTTTGAGAGCATATTTTTGAGTCTCTTCTGAATCTGGGTACAGTATACAATTCTCAAGGTTCCTAAAGAGTTCACTATGTATTGATAAATCTAAAGCTGCAACAGGTAGTTGAGCTCTGCTCAGGATCTTCAAAGTAAAGTTGACTAGATCAAGAGCCTTAATTGTGAGTACTTTCCTATTTCCCTGACAATTCATTAAATAATTTGAAATATTAATAACACTATAAGCAATATAGTAAGGATTATATGCAGATGGTATATTTACAGTCTCTTTGCATAACACTGACCAATAGAAATTACAAAGAGATAGATCATCAATATTGATGACAGTAGAATGGTCTTCATTGGTTGAGTTCCTCACTCTAAGACTCATGAAACCATGATTGTGAAAGCTGCCATGACTGATAAACTTGCAAAAATACATGATATCCCATTTGATTTGCAATACACTTCTTAATAATTTAGAAATTATTAAATAGTGATTACTGGAACTAAGATTCAGATGGCAGATAGGACTGCCAAACATTATCAACAAGGATTCCAATAAAACATTTTTTAATTTCCTATTGTTGCTATTGCTATGATCATTGATCTCAAAATTATTCACTAAATCATCATAGAATCTAGATATGTGTGTGTATGATAGAATGATTCGCTCCACATGATTATCGTGAGAATCATCCTGTTCATTGTTTGGAACAGGTAGATTCGCTACAAATTTGTTTATGACACCTGTGCACATATCAATCACAGTGGATGGGTTTCTGCATCTTTTCAGACAGACTGCAAGAGGTTTTAATAGATGATAGAAGCATTGATCAGAACTACAAATTTCAATTTGCTCTACCAAATATAACAGTAGTTCATTGGGTTGACAATGAGTTGCTAGAAAATGGAGAACTTCATTGCAAGGGTTATCAATCATACCATTTGCTTCAACGTTCCATGATTCCAGAATAGATATGACTGACACCAAAGTTTCATATGTGGATTCTCTAATGATACTGACTGACTGAGGCTGATTCAAAAAACTCACTAATCTCTCATTGCTACTATGATTCATGGCCTCTGTAAGTTCTTCAGTAAATAATTCAAAACTATCGGATTTACAGATGTATTGATCTTCACTTTTGAGGGCTCTGCCATCTTGATAGTCACAGAAAGTGTCCATTTTTCCAATCCAATCTAAATTAAATCGTGGTAAATTCAGATTCCAGGTTGAAAGTTGAAGAGGGCAAGATTCAGGCTCTAAGACCAACACATCAGATCAAATTCAATATCTTGCCTGAAATTATTGATGGACATATCATTTTGGAGTAGCAGTATATGCTCATATATAACTATTATGAAAAAAATTTCCTCATATCTGTGATGCCAACATTTATGTGCTGGTAATTTATATTTGACTTCATTTCAATCGTTTCTTGTTTCTACCTTCAAAAAACATTCTCTGGAATTTCGATCACATCGGCATTTCTGAAATTCTATCATTTATAACAAATACTGCTCTTTGTGTCATCATTTTTCTTCTTGACATTGTATATTATTTTGTAGCTTTCAAATTTCGAGAATTGTGAGATTGTAAGATAACCCTGAACCCTAACTGTCGTCTGCTCCATCATCTTGGTCGACCGATTCACACGGACTCAACTTTACCACGTTGCGGATTCTACCTAGTTGGTTTGCTATGTCTAGGGTTGAACTGTTTTAGTAGCGCATACGAAAATTAGTGTGGTCATCGAAATGTTATTTTAATGAAAGTAAACAGATGTATCTTAAAATATCCCATTACAAGATTAATTTTAGAGATATTTGAGTTTTGTCATCGGGTTAACAAACTAAGTGTTGAAGCATGGAAGTTCGGTATGTTCAAAGTTCGATCTTGGATTGATAGCATTCATTGTTGGGCAGCTCTCAGAAAGTTCTTTACACCAAAGGTTAACCATATCATGTTTTGGTCCATTCACGAGTGTGATAATGGACAAGTTTGGTTCTCAAACTCCAAATTATGTGCAAATTTTTATTAAAGTTCCTGTAAATTTTGTTGCTAAGTCAAAGGTTTTGGAAAATTACTTCCCTAACCAATTATTATATCTACATTTCCAATTGTGAAAGAGTGTGTTTGAGTCTAGAAGAAAAATAGGAGAAAAACTGCATGTAATATCTATGGCATACTTCGATCCGGCTTAATTTTCAAATCCCAGCATACAACCTATAACAAAATCTCAAATCATCTGAGTCCTGTCCGTAATGAATAAAAGATGAAGTGTTTATAACATATTCTGATTTGTTTCAGATACTTAGGGCAAAAACGATATTCAGATTTGATCCAATTATTATATAGCGGTTCACTGCTTCTTCTACAGCGTGAACAGGTGAGTAGTGACTGAGAGGTAAATATTCCTAGTTATGGGGTATAAATACAAATTTTCTCATCCTAATCAAATTTAGATGAACTTCTAACTTATTCTAAAGATTGATTTTGTTGATCCAGAAAAGTCAATTCCCATGAAAGTTGTCATTTTGCCTAAACTATGCAAGCAATGACTTCACTATGAATAGAATTCTAAGTTATAAATAGACATTGACAGCACAATCTTTCGAAATTTAAGAGGGATCTTGGACTGTTGAATTTCTAAATTTTTCTGTGAATTTTCAAGGTATGGCAAAAAGCGCAAGCAATGCCAATTCTAGAGGACTTCTAGAATTGGCGTTACTTTTCAGAAATGCAATATCTCAAGAATTCATGGAAGAATTTACAACTGGACACTATCAGTGAGCATGCAGTCAGGACTCCGATATGCTCTTGAGTTGGCTTAGCTTTTTTCAGAATAAACGCAGACATTCTTGACCCTAAGCAACACAGCAATGGAATGCTCAGAACTACTTTCTGACATGAGTCAAATTGAGGATCTCAAACATTGTTGAAACTGTGATGAATTTTCGAATGCTCTTCACCGATGTAATATTTAGATGACATCGAAATTTCTTCAAAAGTTCATCGGTCTTTAGGGAAAATAGTTGAGCTCAGTAATAACACCATAAAATGTATAAGCTTTCAGAATTCTATATGATGAGTGAACTTTAAATTGACCAAAAATTTATTCATTGAAATAGATAATTTTTCCACAAATTTTTGGAAGAAATAAAGGCATGAAAATGGGGTTTGACTTCATGGATCTTTTGAAGAATTGATGATGATCCATGAAGAAGTTACCAGAAACTTCGGTTCACCCGTAATTTAGCGGTAACTTTGGATGGATTCACTCTAGAACATTCTGAATAATTCATTTTGAATAGTTCTATGCTTCACTCTGGTTTCGTCTCTGAGATGAGGTCCAGTACGATGTTCTAGGATGAACCTATTCAAAGTGATGAGTACAACCGAAATACGAGTGGACCAAAGTTATCCCAGTTTTCAGCATTATAATGGTAGTAGATGTCTTTCTCCGGGATTCAATTTCTCTGATGCTATAAGATTCATTTTCCCACTATTCTGCATCCAAACATAATATTTTATTTCGATAGAAAAAACCGTTCTTTGTTCTTTTTCGCATTGCAAATTTACAGGAGGTGCTCCGTTTATGGAGCAAGCCAAATACGTGAGACGTACCCGTCTCACGCGTACAGAGTGGGAAAGTCCCTTCTTCGTAATTTTTTTTTGTTCAAGCGAATTCCGGTACCCCTACGGCGAAAACCTAGTTTTAATAATGGAATGTACAAAGATTGAGATGATTCTTGAAAATATACAAGTGTATAATATTAGATTACACCATAATTATCGAAATAGAGATAAAAGTAGATTTTGATCAATTGCTCTGTGAATTCTTTTATGGAACAGGTCATAGCCTGGCAAAATTTTCGTCTTCCAACTACCTTTGATTTCTCACAAGTCTTTGTCAGTACCTCTTCATCCATCGCAATCATCGCAATGCACAATATATCGCGCATTATGAATTTTTGAATGAATATTGCAACAGTTGATGGTTTCCATGTGACGGCCATGTGAAGGTGTATGTTCATTTTTTCAGTGCTGACGATATGCAATTTTCACATTTGCTTCAGTTAGCGTATCGTATAGTAAGAAGCAGACTTCAGAATTTTCTAAACCCGCAAGCTCTTCATCCCTAAATTATTTGTGCGTTGGACTTATTGCGATCGGTCGCGTTTCGCTTCTTTTACCACCTCTGATTTTTTATCCGCACACTGACTCTTACGCTCATGCCGTAAGTGAAAAACGTTCACGGTACACTTGGTGAACAAATATTTTCTACCACTGGTTCATTTCAACCCACCAGGGTGATTCGATGAACATTTCAATGACGTAACAGTTGGAAATAAATCGTCAGTCATTAAAAGTCAACTACTAGGCTGATTTTTTGTTGAAATTCGGAATGTTAAGTCGTCAACTTGATGAGTAAGGAATGGATTTAAAAGTAAAATCAATCTTAACGAAACTACCCTTGCGTAACCTTCACGCGAAATGGAGCGAGTCACTATTCAATCGACTGTCATGAATTTTCCAAGTGAATATGTATTCACCTCTCAAAGAGCCTGTATTTATTGCCAATTTCCAACAAATATTTGTCGATCTAATCTCAATACCGTCTCCATGAGCTTCTGGTAGCGTACAAATTGTTTTCACCTTATTCATAATGATCAACGTATGCGAAGATTCCCAGATCCGTGAAGAATATTACAAAGCCAAAGTTTGAAAGATCTTTACTGGATAACATGTGCTGCGATAAGACGTATGGGTTTCAGTCATATGGGCCCCAGTTATAATGTACCCTCGGCTATAACGAGTAAACGTAGGTCGTTTGTTTAGTCTACATGCTAAACTCACACAATAATTATTGAATCTGGTTACCAGAAAAATATGGCCAAGTAGTAAAAGGAGAATAAAAAGAATTCTGTGAGGACGAATTGCCACGTACACAGAGCTCAGCTCAGATCACTGACTGAATTTCGGAGGAAAATGGTGGAAAACATCATTTTCAACGTATGTCTTACGGAAGACATAGGCATCGAAACCAACCTTGGTTTCGACCTCCATGGCGAGACTGATGGTGTGCCGAGATTGCAGAATTTTATCCGCAATTGAATATCGAAAGATCTCGAGGTCTCGGTCGTTTCGGAGACATGTATAGTTATTCTGAATGAGATCTTTTTCCATTCATAAGAAATTTTTCTTTCAAATAATTCAACATATAATAAACTAATAATTAGAATCACTTCGATGCAACAAGTTCGAGATACCAGGAGATACAAAATATTTGTTGGAAGAGAAAATCACCTTTTATAAATACTCCATTGTTTCATAGTCTATCTGAGCAAAAACATGAAGAAATTGAGTAAAATAATGTAAAAGTATCTAATTGCGTTCTAAAAATGTAATAAGGGAATTAAGTGGAAACATTTTCATTTCAGTTTACCAGTGGAGCAGATTTGGGTATCTTGTTGATAGACGTATTTAAAAAATCGGGAGTGGAGCCATCACAAGCTTATTTCCAAAAAATTGTAGATCTATTTGCGTTAATGAACCCTACCTCCCCCGAAAGGGAAACTTTCGTACAAAATGCAGTTAGATGGAGTATGACAGGCAATAACCACAAAGCAGGGCATCCCAACTTGCATCAAAAGTTAGCACAAGTGTATTGGCAAGGTGAGTCGATCAATTATTGAAAAATTTGAGGTCTTCATAAATTTTCTATCAACGGGTATGCGCTGACTCGATCGTCTTGCAACACCGTAAACTGGGCCAACTCTGTTGACTGATGCGACCTCGTCCATTTTTGATTTTGCTGAAATTTTGGATTGATGCATTCTCAACATTCTGCATGAGTTTGTTTCGAAGCTCAAGAATGGACTTTTCAGCTCCCATAAAATGATCTAAGATCAATCAGTCACAAGTTATAAAATAATCAAAAATGGACCAAGTCACCCCTGGTGAGAAAGTCAGACCATTCTACGATATCGAAATTGGTTCTTTTTACTGTCCACTTATCCGACGTAACGATTCCGAATGAAATATCTTCCAATCAGCATATTTAGCACAAAGCCTACGAAATTTTGAATGTTTTGTTTATTTGGCAGAAAAAAACTATGCTCTGGCTCGACAACACTTTTTGTACACCAAAGATGGTTCTGGATGTGCATCAATGCTGGTAGAACTTCATCAACAACAGGGTTATTCAAATGAGATAGATCTCTTTATAACTCGGACAGTCTTGCAGTATGTATTCACCTATTTTCATTGCTTAACGAGGAAGTTGAGTGAACTAGAAAGAGATTTTGTGATTAAGTTACTTTTGCGATGATCAAGACTTAAAATCAGTCCTTTCAATTCTGTTTGATGATCTTACGCTGACCGCTGAATAATCTTGAGTAAAAATAAAGGCCTTATCGTATTATCGACTGTGCCTTTTTTTTGAAGCGCGAGACTGATTTTAATTTTCCACCGGAAAACATCAGGCATCGGCTCTAGATCTCTCAAGACCAAGTTAATGGAAACAACAACATCAACGTTTCTTTCGCAAATTATCTTAAATAGTCATGAAAAAATTGAAACAAGATGGTTCATATCAAATGATATGCGATTCCAGTAAATACAAAATGACTTCGATCCGTTGTAAGCAGTAAAAGACCAGTCCATCTCATCGCGAATTACCAATTTTGGATGGCTGAAAAAAGCCCCTTGTAAATCTACAAAACTTAGGTATAGACACTAAAGCGAAAATAAATTCAGCAACAAATATCACTGGTTCAAAATTAACAAATCTCGAATAGTTGTACTTTCATTTTTAACGGACTTATAACAAGTCATAATGGTTCCAGTTTTTTGAACTTCGCGGTTATTTGTCACAATAACGATCAAGAAAATTTTCATAGCGTAAATTTAAGTGAGCATCACTTTTGAAGGGACTCGTGATCACTAACTAACAGAAGAAATCAAGATCCACTGACTTATGCTCTATTCGATATTAGCAAAGATAATTTTGTATCTAGTCTCATTCTAGTACATTCGAACTCTCAATTTTTTGTGCAAAAGGATTTGACTTGTTTCCGACATGATCAATGAATTTTTTTAGATATTTATGTCTTCAAAATAAGACCACAGCGGATGAGGCTTTCAAATCGTATGTAAACCAGCATCCTAGGATAAAAGGCGGTCCGCCGTTCGTTGAGCCTTTGCTCAATTTCGTATTTTTCCTGCTGAAATCTATCGAAACGTGAGTATTCTCCATTCCCAAATGAAATGATTAAAATTGAATCTCCAAGGTCTCATCTTTGCAGGGGAAAATTGTCGACGTTCACTATCCTGTGTGATCAATACCTCACAAGTCTCACGAAGGACTCGTGTTTTTTGCAATATTTAGAAAAAATAGGAGAAATATTTTTCAACGCCAAACCTACTCATAATAGTAGCCGCGGTTTATTGAGCTCATTTTTGCAATCGTTTTTTAATGGAATGGAGGATGATGATAGTGACGACCAACGATTAACACATTCTACACCCGAGGTTGATTAAGGAAATATCGTAAAAGAAAGATGAATATATTTCTTAGCTCTGAATTATGTTCTTGAAGAAGATTTAAAATCTATCTGAAAAAACCAGACGAGTCAAAATACTAATTTTGTTATAATTAAGTTGAGATTTATGTGATAATTTTAATCTAACTCTATTGCGAGTGAGAACAACAAATAAACTTCTCATCTTTTCGTAAGTTGAGAAATTTCTCTACGAGATTATATTCATTCAAGTCCCCATTGACATTAGTCTTGTTCTTTTTTTGACGTATGAAATATCATCAAAGACTTAGATGTGCATTGTTCATTCAAGATGAAGTGATTATGGCGCTTTGACTCACGTGTGCACCAATGAAGATGAAACTAATGGAGAATCGTCGAACGAAAAAGAGAAACCTTACAATTATTGTGATCGTACTCGTATTTTTCAACATCATGTAATCGCCTGCGGACATCACTACAGATTATCAGTGCGCGGGGTCAATTCACATCTAGTCCATATAAATGGAGAAGACACACGCTA
>JAPYYZ010005720.1:0-11933 GCA_030522705.1 Eretmocerus eremicus | reverse complement strand
GGAACTCGTAAAAAATGTTTTGGTCGCTTTCGACCGCCATATTTGCGATTTGTTGTTGATTTGCTCCGTCGGTATCGCAGTTGTTCTATGTTAGCAACATGCCTGTTGTTGGCACTCAAGCACTGTCCACATGATCATTGTACTGTATTCACTCGTAAGAATGAAGTTTTCAGTTCATAATCTAAATAGTGGACCGAGACCTGCATTTTGTACAAGTGCACGCTCCACTGTTCACAATAAAAGTGCTAGAGATCCAGTAAGAGGCCTGTTGCTAATATAGAACAACTGCGATACCGACGGAGAAAATCAACAACAAATCGCAAATATGGCGGTCGAAAGCGACCAAAAAATTTTTTACGAGTTCCAGTACAGCGAAACCGATATCTGAGAGAAATTCTGACTAATAGAGATTGATTGGAAGACCCTCGAGAATCGGCTAAATACTTTTTAGAGGGGGGAAAAGCCCTAAGGAATTGGTGGGATCAGATTATATGACCTAACCTTGGAACTCGTCAACATTCAATGTGATATAGTATCTCAATGAAATGTTATCATCATCATTGTGACTATTCAGCCGATCCTTTAGCGCGTAAACTTCAACTTTCCAGAATTTCAGAGCAGTCTTTGCGGTAATTTTTGAGTGGTTATGGAACTACGGAATAAGCAACAAATTACAGAAATCTACCTGTCGGTATCCGACATAGCCTTAATATGTTTTAATGTCTTGGAGAGCATTTCACCGCACTACCGGAAAAGTTGACGCATCTTTGTCCCTAAGTTAACCTATTCCCAAATGATCATGGTATTCCTTGCCTAAAATACCGTCTCTTTCTTCATTTTTCTTCGATTCCCGCATGAGCTTACATCTTATCAATCGGGTAATGGGGAATGTATACCTACAAGTTCGACTGGGACGGGATTCGCGAGTCTTAACGCTCCAACGTCCCAACGTTCTAACGTTCTAACGTCAAAAAGATTGGGTTATGGGTTATGGGTTGGTGCCCCAACTTTCTGGACGCTGGGGCGTAAAGACGCGTTAAGCCGCGCTAAGACGTTGGGTGACGTTGGGCGTTAAGCGTTAAGCCGCGTTAAGATTCGTGAATCCCGTTCCTGAGGTGGCGCAGCGCTACGCAAAACGCATGCGCGCAACGTGCAGTCAGAGAGCTCGTGCCGCGCCGCCGTTTGCGCTTTCTGCTATTCTCTCATCTCACGCATTCGCGCACGGATCCAATCACGCATACTTCGCTATGTTGTATGAGTGAGTGACCCCCTTAGAGAGGCTGCGCCATCTGCACCGAGCTTGACGGTATACATTCCCCATTGATCGGTATCAACTTGAAATTGATTACCGTTCCACCGAGAACCTCATCCAATTTGAATCGAATTTGACAGCGGAGTGATTCACAGTGACTGTAGGAGTATGAGAACCCTTCAAATGCTCACATTATCATAATGAATAAAATTTGTAGGCCGGATGGTATCGGTATTTCTTGACATTATCATTTTTTCCATTGGTGCAGCAATAAATAACTCACGGGGAAAATCGTCCAACGTTTCGTACATAAATACACAGATGCAGGGATACACAGATCAGGGTACCACTGATCCATCTATTTCCTGCTATGATAGAGTCCGACACTTCAGGTCACATGAGAGTGCCTATGTTCGAATCATCAGGGCCAAAAAATCAGCATTGGATCCTACTTTTTCAGGCGTCAGTGGCTCATGTCATTGAATGCTTCACCAGTATTTCTACGATTATCATTTATTATTTTCCAGGAAACACTTTGTTGATCTTTACGTTGATTATATTTTGAATAAATCTGTTGAATCACATTTCGAGGCCTTCCATAAGGGTTTCCACAAAGTATGCGGTGGACGTATTCTTGAATTATTCCACAGTGATGAACTGATGGCAGTTCTTATTGGCAATGAAGAATATGACTGGGAAGAGCTTCAAAACAACGCCTCGTACAAAGAGGGGTACACCAAGGACGATCCAACTATTCTAATATTTTGGCAAGTTTTCCATGAGCTACCATTGAAGCAAAAGAAAAAATTTCTTTTATTCTTAACCGGATCTGACAGGATACCTCTCCAAGGAATGAAAGCAATAAAGGTATGTTGATCTAATTTTGTAAAAATGATCATGTATTTTTTCAAGAGTGACTCTTTCCACAGATAACAATTCAACCTATGTCAGATGAAAGATTCCTACCCGTTGCTCATACATGCTTCAATCTCCTGGATTTGCCAAAATATCAAACACGAGAAAGACTTCAATATAAGCTCCTGCAAGCTGTTCAACAAACTCAAGGTTTTTCGCTTGTATGATATTCTACCTACTAGCACATTACACACACAAACGCGCGTGCGTGGCATGTATAAGGATTTTTCTAGAACTTTTCACTTGAGGAAATTTCTTTTTCAACGCACGGTTCTGGAGAAAATCTTATACGATCCCCAGACCTCGAAAACGTATGAAAGAAGTAGTGCCACTCATTTTTGGGAGATGTTCTTCTTTCTAGGGCAGACGAGCCTCTGATCGCAGATAATAATCTGATTTTTTCCACCTGAAATATTTTGGGGGCGGGTAGTTCAATCATGGCGGGCTGAAACAATAGTTCATTTGATATTGGCTCGCATAATTCTAGGCTTTGTTTGGTAAAAATCCAATGTGATGCCGCCATCCGAAGAGTATGGACCAGTGGAAAGTCTGTGAGTTGAGATTCTTCACCCTTCAAAGAACTGTAAAATAAATTCTTCCATAGAAGAATCTTTGGATGGAAATCCTCGAACTCACCACCTATACGGAGCCTTGCTCTTTCTTTTCCTTTTCTTTCTGAATTTCGTGCGCAAGCTTGGATATTCCCGCTTGATCTCAGAATTTCTCTCATTGATCGTACTCGCACACTAAATACAAGTTGAATGGAACGTGATGCCGCCATCCGAAGATTATGGACCAGTGGAAAGTCTGTGAGTTGAGATTCTCCACCCTTCAAAGAACTGTAAAATAAATTCTTCCGTAGGAGAATTTTTGCATGGAAATCCTCGAACTCAGCACCTATACGCAGCCTTGCTCTTTCTTTTCTTTTTCTTTCTGAATTTCGTGTGCAAGCTTGGATTTTCTCGCTTGATCTCAGAATTTCTCTCATTGATCGTACTCGTACACTAAATACAAGTTGAATGAATACATGTCGACATATCGACACTATGATATCCTGGAAGGAAAGTGCTCAATGGTGAGTAGAAATTGGAAGAGGTTATGGGAGGGGGGGGGGGGCTTCTGGCTCGCTAATAGACATCTAGTTTACTGTGTTTATTGAAAATGATTGACGAAATCTTGAAAGAGAATCAGTAGCTCGTGAGCAGTGACATTTGTCGAGGAATGGTTTCTCAAATTTAACGTCGACGCTCTTGAACTGATTGAGATTACTACTACTGCGTAGTCCACGAGAACGAACAATGAGAGAGTTGCTGGAATCAAGCGGAAAAATCCAAGCTTGCGCGCAAAAATTCAGAAAAGAAAGAAAAGAAGGAAGGCTGAAGAATTTTAATAAAACTCAAGAAAAGCGTGTGGGGGGGGGGCGAGTTTCAGAATTTCCATGCAAAGATTCTTCTACGGAAAGATTTATTTTACAGATCTTTGAAGGATGGATAATCTCAACTCATAGAGTTTCCACTGGCTCATACTTTCCGGATAGCGGTATAACATTCGATTTCTACCAAACACAGCCTAGGAACATGCGAGCCAATATTCAACGAACTATTGTTTCAGTTAGTTATGATTGAAATACCCCCCCCCCCCTCCTCCTCCCCCAACAGATAGAAAAGTTCAGAGCATCATTCACTTCAAAGGCAGTTTGCCATGGAAAGAAAAACATTCCTCGAAAATGAGTAGCACTGTCCCTTTAACATGTTTTCAAGGCCTGTAAATCGTATCAAATTTTCTCCGGGAGCGTGTGTTGAGAAGAAGAAAATTCCCCCCCAAAGTAAAAAAATCTCGAAAAACCCTCACATACGCGTATGGGTAATGTAGTCGGAAGAAAAGATGGAGTATCAGGATCAAAATGATGTCACTGATGGAAGTGTGGTACAAAATCTATAGTTATAATCCGTTGAGAGTTATATTCTTTGATGATTCATCACTATGACTATCATTACGTTAGAAAATATGAGGCATGTACAGCTCGTAAGCTCTATGATGTTAAAATAAACACCTCCATGATCACGGTAACGAAATTGGAATTCGAAATCATTAGCCATATCTCCTGCTTGTTCTTCTCTCTCACAATCATTCTTGAGTTGAGTTCCTTCATTGAATTTTTCCTTGTGTCCCACATAGACAAACTCGTGTAACTTGTAAAATTAGATGACACTAGTACAAAAACCACCGCATCGGCGTTTTTCAGGAACGATGCTGTGCTCGAGATTGTATGTTTGCACATATCTTTCAACACGTTCAAGACTCATCAATGATGTCCTAAACTTGATTTTCATGGTATGCAGTCAACATTAAGATCATGTGAAAGCTCTACCTTACCGACATTCATCATAAATTGACTTAGAATAAAACAAAACAATATTACAAAAAAGTAGCTCCAATCCAAACTGCGTATTGGCAGAATGCACCACTGTGTAAAATTTTGGAGTGATCTGCGGAAAGCTCTTCGAGTGATCCCAACGCTAGTGCGAATATATTATAATTGAACCAGAGTCATGTCAAGTCATTATAATTATAATTATAATTGAACAAGAGTCAGTCAGAGTTATGTCAAGAGCTTTCCACGGATCGCTCCAAAATTTCACACAGTGGTGCATTTTGCTAATACGCAGTTTGGATTGGAGCTACTTTTACAAAATATTGTTTTGTTCCATTTTAAATCAATTTATGATGAATGCCAGTAAGATAGAGCTTTTCTCTGCCCTTGAAGACATAAAAGGAGGTTAAGACCAATAAAATGAAAAATTATTACTCTTCAGTGTTAAGACGATGGATATGATCCTAATATGATTCTACAGCTTCGAGATGTCGATATATTGCATTTTGTTCCACTTTGTTTTCGATATGAATGAGATCGTGCGTATGTATTTGTCGAGAGATGCCTCATGTGTTATCGCATGGAGGTATTGCAGATACTTGCGCAATTGACAGCTGTATTGAACTCTATAATTTTATAAAGGGTTATTCACACTGACATTCTGTACACATCTGCGCGCCGTGGCACGCATTATTAAATCAAGTTTCTATGAATGTAACGTTACTGCGATTTCCCCCCGGGAGGAAATAGGCCATTCTACATCAGTCGTGATGTGTATGAAGTCACTCTGGAGCATACAGTGCTTGTGCTGCAAATTGATGCGTGACCTTTAGAAAAATTCACGCCTCAACTTGAAAGTTGGAACAGTTGTAGTATTCTCAAATTCGTCGGCACATGATCGAATGAAACGGGAGATCATCTGATTCAGTACCGATCATCAGTAACTTGATCGTTTTTTATCAAACCCCGGTTGCAGTAACCGCAAAAGAGATGAGGAGGGGAAATAAATAATCATATTAAATTTCATGATCCATCTCTGTGAGCTGATATATATCAGCAAATGTGTTGACATTTCACCACAGATCGAGTGAGAGTGATCCAACTCGACCAATGTACCCCCGAAGCTTCTCGGATTAGAGGTCGCATTGGAGGATCTTGATATAAAAAGTTGTTTATTGAAGTGAGAGATCCCGGAAAAATTGATTTGACGCTTGATGTTAGTGCGTTGGGAGATCCGATCCATCAGGGGAACCGACGATTCTAGCCAAGGTTAGTCCCCAACGCACTGGCCTGAGTGGCCGAGTGCTTAAAAGTTTGAACGGCTTTATATATCAATCGCAGTCCAATTTGACCGCTTGCGAGCCCCGCCAGGTAGCGGTATCTTTCAAATAGTTTCTAATTGTTTAGAAAAATTTTTATTAACAAAATACGTTTTGGCCGCAAGATGACGCGTCGACCGCACTGGGGAGGACTGTCAAGAAAGCTCCCTAGTCCCGTCGGAAGTCGGGTGCGAGAGTAGCGCCGCCGCACAGCGTGGCGTGCACGAGAAACATGCGGGTCGATCGGTCGGTAAGAGAGAGCGAATGCAAAGGGAGGTGGCAGGAAAACGAGAGGGGAGAAGCAGGATGGCTGTGGAGGAGAGAGATGAGGGACTGATAGTGACCCTCTGGGACTGAGGGAGCACTCGATATCCAAAGCACGCGCGTGTATTTGTGGCCGGTTTCGTTCAAAACGCCCGAACGGCGGAGGAATAGAGATTATCGCAATTTCATTTTCAACAGTAGCCCTGAGATGCCATCCGGGCCGAATGGTGATTCTATGCGTCATTTTTTGAAAGGCATCTCCATCGATCCTTACGATACAGTCCGAAGGAATTCTCAAGCCCCCGAAATTTTGGTGTCATTCAGACATCTATGGAACAAGCATTTCATGGTGGCCGATCGAGTTGTCCGAATTAAAACATTCTCTCGCACGATGATATCTGCTGAAGAAAATCTCTTCACTGCTCTAACCTGAAAGTTCCGCGTGCCAATGTGAACTTAGGCTTCTGACCATGATAAAATATCTTTTCCACTCTATGCTTGCACGGCCATTTCAGGCACTTAGGACTTACGTCTCTCGCTTCGCTTGTGAGATGACCTGTCCCAGTATCCGAAACGAGTCACACGGCGGGAATAGTAGATTCACGCCGAGGGCTAAAAATGCGCGTTTTCCACGGAAAATCGTGTAGGCAAGCCGACCGTGCTGGAGATGGCGTTTCTGCCTCGTGGTCACGCGGTGACATCGATAATTAGTTCACCTGTAGAATGCTGAAAGAATTATTCCACAAAATGATTACCGCTCCGAACAGCGGCCAAACTACTCAATCGGCTTTTCGAAGAGCCGAAATGTGGTTATACCATTCTGGTCCGGTCGAGCCACAAAACCGACGTGCAAGTCGCGAGCGACTTGTCTCGCAAAGAGATAATTGTTGATTGATTCGAATTGTTCTAAGCCGATTTGAAGTCTTTGATCACTAATGTCTCTGAAATTCGGATCTTATCATGTTTGACCAATAATATCGGGACATTTTGCAGGAATAAGAATTTATCAGAAAAACATTCTCTCGGTCCCCCGAGGATTTGAACCCTACTTCAAAAATGAGCCGCATCACGAAGATGAGTTCTGTCTCGAATTCTTGATCTAAATGAGGTAAGTGCGACCAACTCTACCCCCCCCCCCCCCATTAAGCCTTTTTTGCGATAACTTTGACTCACCTGAATATTTTCAGACGTGCTGATTCGGAAATCTACAAAATAAGCTGAGGTACGCCCAAATTCGTCCAAAAAGGTTGATGTTAACTTCAATATACAGGAAAAACACTTTCGCGAGTCCTAGAGGGGGTGTACCCAACTATGCAAATCTCAAGAATGTGCAGCCGCGGACCGTGCCGCGCAATCTTCTCCTGTTTGGTATGACCAGAGGTGACGAAATGAGTGCTTTGGACCGATCCAAAACGATATTTACGTTCTTTAGCTCGATATAAGCGACTTTTGTAATTTTCTAAATATCACTGATAAGCAACCTTTTGTAACGCCGGAATTTTTTGGCCCGACCAATCTCAACGTACCTCAACGCGTTTGATTCCTTCATCCAAAATCTTCAATATCCGTTTTTCAGAGTCTCAAAACTCTATATTGGTCCGATTGTATGAGCAAACTACGGAGCTTAGACGCCTTTGGCAGTAACCCAACTTGTTTCTTGATAGTAGCGTTTTTTGACGTTTAAAATAGTCATTTCCTATCGAATTTCGAATGCAAAGATCCCCTCATCGGGGTTTGGAGATTTGCGGATTTTCTATCTTTGGTGCCTTTGAGTTTGCGCAAGATGTTGTCCCGGGATTGAACTGACACAAGTAGAACTGACCTCTGTGATTTTCTTCAAGCCTTATTCCGGCCCCGAACATCCCTTCATCGGAGGTTAGAAATTTGCGAGTTTTCTATTTTTGGTGCCGTTGAGTTTGTACCAAATGTTGGAGAAATCCGATGGAAACAGGCTGGAAAGTGAAACAGCCATGCGAGGCTCAATCCGGGGCCAACTCGAAGGCCATGCAGCATAGCTTGCAGATTTTCCGTTCTCCTTCTCTCTCTCTTGGTGAAACCAGTTTGCAAGGCGCTGTTTATTGTCTCAATGAAAATTTAAAAACTGTTGTGAGTGAATTGGCGCCTGAAAAAACGGTTCAACCCCGTAAGGGCGATGCTCCTTGGATTGGTCCCGAGTTGGGGGCGCTCATAAATAAGCGAGACGCGGTATGGAGGCGCTGGGAGCGAAACCAACGCAATCAGCACTGGTGTCCCGAGCTTCAAAATGAGTACTTTCAACTCAGCGAAGAGGTCGACGTGCGCTTGGAGCAGGAGCGTCATTCTTTCCTTCAGAGTCATCTTTCAGATGCTTTCGACCAAAATGAGAACATATGGAAGGGAAGGCGCGACCTCGATCTCTTGCCCACGAGCAAAGAGGTGGAACTCCATGGCTTCACTCCGGACGAGCTCAACGCTCACTTCGTGAGAGTCTCCGTCTCGCCTCACGAGAATACTAAAGAGGCAATGGACCAAATCAATAAGGCCTCAGAGGAGGGCTTTGAGTTCAAGCCCACGAATTTCCATGAAGTCGTCCTTGCCATAGAACATTTCTCCTCGCAGGCCCGTAGAGCAGACGGAGTCCCACGGGATGTAATCGCAAAGGCACTCCCGGGATTGGGTGATCTTGTTGTACATATTTCCAACTCCTCTTTCGTTTATGGCATTTTACCCGAGGCTCGGAAGCAAGCACAGCTGATTGCATTGAAAAAGACCGCAGCACCTTGGACTCAGGGGTCTTCGACTTCCGTCCCATCACGCTGCTGTGTTTCCTATCCAAGGTTCTGGAAAGAATTGCCTATGACCAAATTACGGAGCATTTCAAGGGTAATAACTCACCAGATCGCTTCTAGACTGGTTTCAAGCAACATCACAGTACCCAGACAGCGCTGCTTAAGCTTACAGATGACATTCAAGTAGGCATAGACAGGGAGAAGATCACACTGCTATTACTTTCCGATTTCAGCAAGGCATTTGACACAATTTCACCTTCCAAATTACTCAGTAAACTTCGTAAACTGGGCTTCTCGAGATCGGCACTCTCGTGAATCAAAACATACTCACAAGGTCGCACCCGAAGAGCTACTTCGAGGAATGGCAGTTCTGATTGGCTCACGACCAATCTGGGTGTTCCACAGGGTTCCGTTCTCGCGCCCCTACTCTTCAGTTTATATGTCAATGACTTGCCCGGATTGCTGGATGGAAAGTATGTTAATCTTTCTTTTACGTGGATGACCTCCGAATATATCTGCAGGTAGATAAGAAGGAGATCAACGAAAGAATTGCTCGATTAGGTGTGATGGGACGACTTGTTGCTGAGTGAGCCGAAAGCTCTGGCCTGCGGCTCAACGCTGGCAAAACCAAAGCAATCTTTTCTAGTTCCGAGAGGAACGTAAAAGATCTGCAAAGGGTGGACTCGCCCGGGATTGAGATATGGAGTATTCGTCTGAGTCAATGGCACTGTCGTAAGTCTTGGTATGACACTGGACAACGAACTGACGTGAAGACCGCATATTGATCGAGTCACTAGAAGAGTCAACAAAGCCTCCTACAGCTTGCGGTTTATTAAGGCGTGTACTACCGAGACTCTCCAAATTTGACTAGTCGAGACTTTAGTCCAACCCTACCTGGACTACTGCGCGGTCGTGTACCGTGATGCCACCGACGAATTAAGGACGCGGGTACAGCGACTGAGCCATTCATGTGTGAGATACATTTTTGGTGTAAGGAGAGACGAGCACATCACCCCTCTCAGAGAGCGCTTGGGTTAGTTGCGTACTTGTTCGCGGAGAATGTACTTTGCAGCCCTCTTGATGTACAAGATCGTGCACTTAAAGAGCCTGGCTACCGGTCCGCAATATTCCTCAGGTACCAATCCGAGCGCCCTCAACGGGGTGATGCAAAAAGGCAAGAACTCAAAGTTCCAAAAATGAGAATTGACTATGGATTAAACTCCTTCCAGAGTCAACGCGCTCGGTTCTGGAACTTCCTCCTCCGCCGCATCCAGCAAGCACCAACTTTGTCGCATTTTAAAGAAGCAGTGACAGATTTTTCGTTGACAAAACCCTCGCAAAAAATCGATGGCGATGCCGGGTATTTTTTCAACCTATAAAGGCTTTTCTTTCTACTTTGTTTTCGTACAAACTGTGCGTGACCTCCTGTCGCGTTGATTCTTGATCTGTAATAATTGTTTCAGCCCATGTAGTAATCTGTATTCTGAGCTTCAGGTAGTATGACTAGTCACACCTGGCATGATATTATTATCTTTGACCAAATGATTTGTTTTATTCTGAGCACGTGTACATTTTGTTTATGGATTCATCCAACTTCTGCCATCGAGCTGATGAAAGGGTATCTCTCTCTCTCTCTCTCTAGGGTCTCTCTCTCTCTCTCTCTCTCTCTCTCTCTCTCTCTCTCTCTCTCTCTCTCTCTCCCGTTTTGCAGCAAGATGAACAATTGGTAGGAGCATCGGCAAAAACTCCCTGACTACGCACAGCATCCGAGAAGCAGCGAGGGAGTGGCAGTTCCTTGAAAGCGGGGTTTCTTAATATGAACTCACTCCGAAATAAAATTGAGCAACTTCGCGGGCTCGTTGCTCAAGATCCCTCCTACCACCTGTCTAGGGTGGCTGAATCGTGACTGGATGATTTTGTAGACGACAGTCTCGTTCAGATCCCGGGTTTCTCACTGTTGCGGCAAGACCGTAACAGGGAAGGTGGGGAAGTTGCCCTGTATGTGCGCAATGATTTCAAGGAAAAGATGATAACCTCATCCAATACTTTCGGCCCAGGGAAACCTGGTACACCTGAATTTCTCTTCTGTAGCGTTCAGCAGGGTAGCTCTCCACCAATAGAAGTAATGGTAATTTATAGACCCCCTAAAGTTGCCATGCAGAAGAATGATGGGCTATTTGGTTCGTTACGCCAACTGTGTGGTGACTTTAGCCATAAAATTGTAATAGGAGACCTGAATGCAGACTTGTTGGCTGCAGATCATCCTGACACAAAAACGCTTGCTGCACTGACGGAAGAACTGTCCCTACAGATCGTACAGCACGGCGCCACTCACCAACATAACCCCAATGTTTCCTGCAGGTGGATTGACCACATGTACATTGATGAGGATGACACCATTACTGACTTCAAAAATAGGTCACTGCCCGGTCTCGGCAGGCAGGCGGTCATTGATGTTACCATCGATGTATTCACTTCAGCTCCGCCAAGAGATTCCTTCACTTACAGGGATTTCCGTAACATCACTCCGGAGCAGCTAAATGATCGTCTGCTTCGCTGCGACTGGACAGCCCTAGAGAATGCTGAAACCGGCTTGGAAGATGCTGTTAATCTCTTGAATGAAAATGTGAAGCATGTTTTAGATGAATTAGCGCGTGAAAGAACAGTTAGACCCCGTAAAGACGATGCTCCTTGGATTGGTTCCGAGTTGGAGGCGCTCATAAATAAGCGCAATGCGGCAAGTAGGCGCTGGGAGCGAAACCAACGCAATCAGCGGGAGTGTCCTGAGCTTCAGAATGAGTACTTTTGACTCAGCGAAGAGGTCGACGTGCGCGAAGAGCAGCAGCGTCATTCTTCCCTTCAAAATCATCTCTCAGACGCTCTAGATCGAAATAAGAATATATGGAAGGAAAGGCGCAACCTCGGCCTCTTGCCCAAGAGCCAAGAGGAGGAACTTCACGGTTTCACACCGGATGAGCTGAACGCCTATTTCGCGGGGGTCTCCGTTTCGCCTCACGAAAATATTGAAGAAGCAATGGACG
>JAPYYZ010005719.1:2924-19234 GCA_030522705.1 Eretmocerus eremicus | reverse complement strand
GTTTCGTCGGCCCCGCGCGGTTTTTCCGTGCCGCATTTACCACGCGTGGGTAACCACGCGTGAAAAAACACGCGTGCACAGACTTCGTGTCGAGGCTATAAGGCTCCGAATCACGTAACCCTAGCAGTGCGCGCGTTCTGCCGAGACTTCCGCCCGCAACGAGCCGCGTGCCCGGCACGGAAATGGCCGCCGCCGGCCGGCCTCATGGCCTAGATGGCTTGAAAACGCACGCGGTCACGGGGCGATGCTGTACCCCTTGGCGGGCCGAGCTGTGCTCTGCACTAGCCAAGGGCGGTACGAGGAGCCCTGTGTGGCTCCCAGGGACAGGCCCACGAGGAGGCACTACCACTGAGAGGCAGGGACTTCTCGGTTCCCTACTTAACTGCCCGAGCAGCTCTCCTAACTCTCCGCGTGGCTTCGCGAGGGGCAACGACGCGACGCGCGCGGGCGAGGGCGATTTGCCCGGGCTTGACACTCCCGTCGAACGAGCAACGCGCGTGGGGCACAGCCGAGGCCCCGGGTACGGCACTCCCGAGAATGGTCCGCTTCTCAGGCACGAGGGAGCGAGGGTGGATCAAAAAGGGGAATCAGAACTAATTACGCCGCACTCAAAGTCGAGAATCTACACGAAGGACATCTCCCGCAGCAAAACGTTCAGGATTATATCCGCCGTTCGTAACTCCGCTAGACTCCAAAATTACTCAAAACTACTCAAAATGCTCGGTGCTTATCTCAAAAACTTCTGCTCGTGTCGGCTGACTACTTGCAACTCCTGGTCCGTGGCGTCTCTCGCGGCCCACTCCTCCCGTGCGCCCACCTAAATCGCGCCCGAGAGGTGCTGTCCTCAACGACCCTAACGCGCACTACGCTCGGCCTTGCTGCTGCTGCTCAACTGCGGCTGCTCTGCATGCTTTGCCTGCTTGTCCGGCGAGCCTCTCCTCGCCGGCAACTTCTCTCCGCCCGGGCACCTCAACATAAGAAAAGTGTCGAGCGAGATTAGATTTCCGCTCTAGAATACCCGGGCGGAGGCGAGGAGACGGTCGTGAGTACATTCTTATTCAATTTTAGGAGATATCAATACTCGAACATAGACGTAAAATTCATCCTTGGACTAGTTCTAATATCATCACACACCAATGATAAACTATTTCTGAATTTTACCTATTCCGATCCCTATATGCCTTCATGTTTTTTCGCCTTTCCACCCTTTTCTCAGACCTAGCATCCTCAAATTTCGAAATAAATCATTCCAAAACTATATCATTGCTCTCTGTTGATTCCATATTAGCATGAAAGGAAGTCTAATAAACATTAATTGTTATTATTATCTACGTGAGGATCATTTCGAAATTCATTTCTTTGATATTTCTTGGAGGAACCATACTGCTAATCTCTTTTAGAAGCGAAATCTCCCATGCTTCTTGAATTCTCTCAATCAAACGTTTTTCACATCGCTTCCACTCCCCCACCCTATCCTCTCGGATCTTCAAAAATTTGATAGGAGATACTTGAATGGGTAAGACTGAAATCGAATATTTCAAAGATGGATTGGTATCGAAGAATGAACCCGAAATAATATGAGTGAGATTCACTCGAGAAGAGCAGCGGATAATTGCTTCCTACAGTAAGTATCGATATTCATTTTCAGGGAAATAAGGGGAAAACCAAGTCCAATAGACTCGTGGTATTGCAAATTTCCAATGATGATTCACATGGTCAACACTTGAAAAGTTTCATCGTCCATATTGGCCTCCAGACAAATTGTTTGCAGTCTGCTGAGCTCTGTCAAACCTGTATGGATGAAATAGCGTTTCATTCTCGTTTTTTCTCCGTTGATCTCGAGTAAACATGCTGATTTCTCGAATTTCATATTGATAACGTGGGAAAGAAGAATAAAAGAGACTCTGACCTGCAGATCGCATCTTCCCTCGAAGCATATTTAATTTCTCATCCAAATATCAATCATATCGCGGAGAATCCCTAGAAAACTCTCGGATTAGGAATCAAGTTCTTTTCAATCATATTCAGATTTCTGGAATTGTTAAGTGCTCGAAAGAGATGGTTTTCACTCATACTTTCAGGGAAGCAGAATCGAGGTGATGCGTTAGTCATGCTCGGTGAACTTCGTGCCCAACTTACGCAAAACTAGCATTCTAAAATTTTGGAGAGAAAATCTTGTTGCAGAATTATTTCATCACTCCCTGTCCATTCCGAATTATCATAAAAATGAAATCAACTATCGTCAATGATCATCATCATCATATACGTAAAAATAGTGTTGAGATCTGATTTTCGGAATTCAATAGGAAAAGTGCCTAGATTTTTGGAATCTTTCAAGAATACTGATCAGATTCGAGCGCCATGACACCACGATTCAGTATAATGGACTCTCCAGGGATCAAGATAGACCTATTTATAAATTAATCCGAATATTCCTATATCCGGAATGAATTTCAATTACCATTTCCACAGGGTTTCTCTAATATAATAGAATGACTGCAAATTCCTCAAGTTCTGGCTCCAAAATCTTTTGATAGTCGATCAGATTCTGGTATTTGATAGAATTGAAATTCTTTTGAGGCAAATTGCTCTTCTTGCCATTATGTGTTACTCACGCACGAATGTATCATTAGGATTCAAACGTATCACGAATCCTCATAAACTATCAATTTCCCGGAAATACTGTCCGATTAAGAATTGGGTTTTAGAATACCAGTATCCCCTATTTAGCGCCTGGTGACCGGGACGTCAACAAAACTGAGTGGGGGAGGGATTCAAAGTTCAAATTTTCGCAAAATTCAAATTTTCGAACTTTTTGAAGATTGCAGATAATGGGAGTATTTTCAGGATTTTGGGATCCAGAAGCTCTGTGTCTCAAAATTTGGGTTTTCCGAAGATGAATGACTTGGAATCTCTCGATTACCACTCTTAAATAGCTGTTGACAAAACCAATCGAAATTTTCATAAGAATTTTCGTCGAAATTCTAGAGGATTGCCATTTTGGAAAAATTATGGAAGAAATCATTCTGCATAGTTTCGCACCAGCTCTAATGAGTCGATTATTGGGTATCTACAGATTCTCCAGGCCAATCATTTCATACCTAGATTAAGCGGTAAAATCACTCGAATTGATATAATCTGAACATTTTCCAACTATTCCTATCAGGGATACGGGCCTGTCACAATCATTCGCAACGTGTGAACTCGTGCATTACCAAAAATCACAGAATTTGACGCTTTGAGAATATCGCAGCAGATGTGCGCATAACTCATGCTTGGTAACGAGCGCTCACATCTACGTGCTCGGACTCGCATTTCAAGCTTGCACCTGGTAACAACATGGACAGGAAAGAACGATGCTGATTTCAGCAGAAATTCTGTAGGAGTGCAGAGAATCGGCTGGCTGCTTTAGCACTGCTATTCTCGGGTTTCATGAGTTTTGAGGAATGTTCCCAGCGCTTCAAGAAGTCACGTTGCGCTGGCGGAGCTTGAGTGCCTGACAACTGCAGACTAGCCAAGCACGTTTTCTTGAGAACGAGTCAGAATGTGATAGCTTCTGTAACCACTTTTAGCAATAGTCAGCTGAAACAAAAAGCTATAGAAATTCAAAGTCATCGAATATTGTAGGTATTCAGGACCTGAGTGGTCACTTGGCAACCGTGCGACTACATTCCTGCTGAGTAAAGCCTATCTTGCCGGTTTCGGTCTCCATCAACTGCGTCATTCCCACGTGCCCGAAATCATGAGGGGAGGGCATTCCTACCAATTCCCCACCCTGAATTATGAATGTAAGGAGCTCCTCTGCCCCGAGAAGGCACAGTTGAATTCAGACAGCAGACCCAGTACGACTCAATCCAAGCTAGTGCCTTGGCCCATAATCACTCAGCCATAGTAACTAACAGTCCCTGTAGCAGACGACAAGGGGACTTAGAAATTTTCAACTCCAAACCGAACCACTAGTTGAGCAGCAGTTTATCTACATCACTACAGCAAGATTGGAACGCTATTTTGCTTATATCATCCGATCCATAATACCGAATATTCCCCTCTGCGGCAATATTTTTGGAATCTTGGGAGTTTTCCAAATCGTTTAAGAACTCAAGTGCGGTTAAGTTTAGGGACTTCCAAACAGACACCGGAAGATATTCTCATTTTTGAATCACTTTCGAAACCATACAACTTGCAAACTATTTTTGGATATTCTAAATTATGCAAACTTCTCACATTTACCACATTCGGTTTTCCCAGATTACACATCGCATAGTACATACCATTTTTGAACTGGTTCTGATTCCTCTCCTAATTCATTGAACTTGAACATTACACTTACCTAGAATATTATTTCCATTTTATATTATTCATTATATCACATTCGTAAGATCTTTGGAGAATAATGATTTAATAAATCTTCTATATTTGAATTGACAATTTTTTCAAATTACAATTGGAATTCAGATTCATTATTCAACGAAAAAAAAAGATTACGTGGAGTCCCACGTGGGATCCCACGTTGTACCCCACGGAGCTGGTGATATCATGTGGGACGTCATGGAACAGGATTCATAGGTGCCACGGGACTTGTAAGACATCGTAGAACCCTGTGGGACCCTGGAGTCTCACTTGGGACTCAAGAGAACGCCAGTTGACCGGGCGCTGTTCAAGAAGATTGCGTGGGATCTCACAAGGGACCTTCCGGTATGGTATAGGACCTCGTGGGACCTCGTGGAACCGCGTGAGACGTCATGAGACCCCGTGGGACGCAGTGGGATCACGTGAAACCTGTGTGAGATATCCCATGGGGCCTCGCGGGACCTCGTGAGGCCACGTAGGACCGTGTGGGGAGCCATGGGACCACGTGGGACAAGCATGGGACGCAGTAAGATCGTGTAGGACGTGAGTTATGTATCCCATGGGACCTCGTGGGACCTCGTGGCGCCCCACGCGGCCCCACGAGGTCCCACGAGGTCCCATGATATACATAACTCACGTCCCACACGATCTCACCGCATCCCATGCTGGTCCCACGTGGTCCCATGGCTCCCCACGCGGTCCTACGCAGCCCCACGAGGTCCCGCGAGGCCCTGTGGGACATCTAACACGGACCCCACGTGATCTTACTGCGTCCCACGCTGGTCCCACGGAGTTTCATGGCGTCTCACGCGGTGGCACGAGGACCTACGGGGTCTTATAACATACCGGCAGGTCCCTTGTGAGATCTCACGCAATCTTCCTCAACAGCGCCCGGTCAACTGGCGGTCCCTTGAATCCCAAGTGAGTCTCGAGGGTCCCACCGCGTCCTACGGTGTTTTACGAGTCCCGTGGTACTTATGAATCCTGTTCCACGATGTCCCACATGATATCACCAGCTCCGTGGGACCCCATGTGGGACCCCACGTGGGGTCTCACGTAATCTTTTTCAGCAGGGGTGGTTCTCTGCGTGTGCGCGTGAATTGAAAGTCTTGAGATTAGTCCAATCAATAGCTGATTCATTTTTCACAAAATGACCCTCCGTTGGAGTTGATTCGGTGAAGCATAGCCGGAGATACACGCTTTTTAGGCCTACATTGGCCATTGAGCTTTTCCAGAAGTCTCGAAGTTGGTGCTTTCCGTCTCTTCTCTTCTCAAAAGAGCTAAATCTTTGGTCGTTCCACATCGAAGTGACTCGAATGGGTAGGTATTTTAAAATAGCTATGTATTAAAAATACTCTTGACGCTGTAAAACCATGTCCTTTGCAGGGAAACTCACTTTGCCAATTTAAGTCTTTACACAATTGTTGCCCACTGTTTTGAGCAATTCCTGCGGCCAAGAGATGATTGGGGGAATCGTTTTTCGTGTGATTTGACCGCATTCACACATTGAGATAGATAACCAAGTTCTCCTCAGATGGGATCAATGGTGAAAGAGCGCGTTTTCAAGATTTTCAGAGTTTTACAGCGAACTAATGAGGAGCTCTCCAAGGGCTCAGATATAAGTCTGAGTCCTTGGGAATACTCCGAATATTTTCGGGATTAACCCCTTCCTTTACAGTGTCGTCTATAGATGACACAGCAAATTTTTGCGATGTTCTCGCAATAACTTATAATTCATCAATTCAAAAAGTCTGGGAAAATTCCAGTAAAAGCCTGACTAACTCTGAAACAAAATCCCGCAGGAGTTTCTCCTCCATATGGTTCCAAATTAAAAAAAAAAAAATAGAATGCAAGGAAAATTTCGCCTCTGATTTTGGCTTTTTTCGTCGTTTTTCCACCCAAAAGTATGTGAAAATGAGGAACTTGCCATTCCTTGAGCTAGAACATATTTGGTCATTGAGTGGGTTAAGAGGCCAAAGTCCCTGAAGAGTCGGAATGATAATAGAGAACACAGATACGAAACTAAGCGGTGGAAGGATGGAAAATGTGGGGGTTATGGGATAACAAAAATGGGAACAGGGAGGAACAAGAGGAATTTTTGTACGAAGTATGTGTGATGAGCAGTTTGTCATGAGGAAATTATGGGTAATGAAGAATCCAAATATCACAGGTTTTTCACGATGGTGAAGCGTGTGGAATTAGAAGAACAAATATGACAGGAAGTGGGAAATTCCGTATGCCAGAGGATGAAATATGGGGTATTCCGTTATTATACGAAATGGTCGAGCCATAAAATGAAAAGGAAGAAGGCCAGGATTGACGGAAAAATAGAATGAGTTGTGGGCATGAAATCTAGGCTACAATTATTTTTTGGATTCTGTGTAGGAGAATCGAAGATCTTAGAGCATTGTAAGAGTTAAAACTGTCGTTCAATTATAAACAACTTGACCTTTTGAAATTCGTAACTGGAAGAATGATGAGGATCGAGGGTCAAAAATTGTGTGAGGTCTAGGGATGGTAATTCTCAAGAAATATACAAATTTTGATGGGAGGGATGAAATGACTAGAAGTTATAATACGAGAAAAAATCTAAACAATTTACCTTCATACGCCCATGCAAAGACGGAGACATACTCGAATCGTTTGATTTATAGGGGTTTTATGACAGGTTTCACGTGGAAATGCAGATCATGAATGCAAAACCTCGTCGAGCAGATAGAGTGCTGAAGATATCACCAGGGCATTATATTATAAATACTATGAAGGCGCCGGGGTAGTATATTTGTCGCATATCTTCATTTTGGAAATCATTATTCCAGTGATCGATTAGTGAGGTAGTTGAAAAATCGCGTTATTCAATCTCTGAGTTGAAGCATCACGATCGCGGGCGAAGAAATACACATGAGATATTTTTGCATCAACAGTTTGGATTGAATCTAATTCGAATCTCATATCTATTCTTTTTTTTCCTGCAAGTAGCGCAGAATCATTCTCGCGCGAGCACCGCCGCATTCATCTAATTTGCATGTGAATCTCATCACCTTGCTCGGGATTGCAAATGCTAAACCTTGTCAACCGTTCGACGAGGCTGATGAGATCCATACAATTGCCGGTAACGAAACCTAACCGCAGAATTTGAAAAAAGGACTCTAGGTCCGATCGATCGTCTTGGTTGCCATGGATACGGCTCGGCGGCTGACCGTTCAGCGAATTGTCAGTTCAGCAAAATCTCAGTGTCCCATATGAGAATCCTTTAAGAATTCTCTGAGAACATCTGCGAGAATACTCGGAGGTTCTCAAAGTATCCTCAGGGTATCCTCTGAGAATAATAGAGCTTGCTGGAAATTGCTCTTGCTGCTGTTGTCGGCGTCGCGAGCTCCTCCGACGAAGATTAGATTTCTAAGAGCTCTCATATAATATCAAAGTGAGAGTACCTGATGGCTTCCTCAGTTCTCGAAAAGAATCCCCAATAATACTGCAATTTTTTCAGGTGACAATGGATCGCGAGCGTTCCCTCATGAGCGGAGGAAGCGTCGAAGTCAGGAGGAAGAAACGCTCCCGAGAGATGATAGAGGAGGAAGAAAAGGAGCGCATCAAGTATATTGTCTCGATCCCACAAGCCTCAACTGCTCTGATTCAACCACCAACTCCATCGCCTCCTTCATTCTCCTTACCAACTCGATCGCCTTTCCCAGAAATCATCCAATCGTCCAGTATTCCCATGCCCCAGCCCCCAATATCCGGTCTAACAACCCCATCATCCCCTGCAATATCGTCACCACCCTACTGAAAAAGATTACGTGGGACCTAACGTAGGATCCCACGTGGGGTCCCACGTGGCGTCCCATGCTCCACGCCCCACGTGGGCTCCCACGCCCCACGTGGGACGTGGGACCCCACACAGATCCCACGCAATACCACTGCGCCCCACGCGGCGCCACTAGGTCCCACGAGGTCCCACGAGGTCCCACGAGGTCCCACGAGATCCCATGGGATACATAACTCACGTCCCACACGATCTCACTGCGTCCCATGCTGGTCCCACGTGGTCCCATGGCTTCCCACACGGTCCTACGCGGCCCACAAGGTACCACGAGGCCCCATGGGACATCTAACACAGGTCCCACGTGATCTCACTGCGTCCTACGGGGTCTCATGGCGCCTCACGCGGTTCCACGAGGTCCCACGAAGTCCTATACCATACCGGCAGGTCCCTTGTGGAATCCCACGCAATCTTCCTCAACAGCGCCCGGTCAACTGGCGTTCCCTTGGGTCCCAAGTGAGTCTCCACGGTTGCAGAGGGTTCTACGGTGTCTTACAAGTCCCGTGGTATCTATGAATCCTGTTCCATGACGTCCCACATGATATCACCAGCTCCGTGGAGTACAACGTGGGATCCCACGTGGGACTCCACGTAATCTTTTTCAGCAGGGAACTCATTGATCAGCAGTGCAACTGCTGCCCTAAAGGAAAAAAAGAGGGCCGCTCATAGTGATGTAATGGTGGGGCCACTCAGAGAAATGGCAGTCGATGCCTTTATCAGGGGTCTTCCCCCAGATCTGAGTAGATCCGTTGATTTTCTCCAGCCCAATTCGTTAGAACAGGCACATGCGCATGCCGCTAGGATAGAATCCCGAATGGCAGCCCGCATAATACCGGACACCAGACAACGATACAATTCTAATTTTAGAGAAAGGCCGAACAATGAACGAAACCAGGGTGGAATTATTCGAAAGTATGAGAATAATTTTGCACAAGATAGACGGATGAGAGTTCTACGAAGAAATGATCCTCCTGCAGAGGAGAACAACGAGACCACTTATACCTCAATAAACCAACCCGCAAGGCCAACATATGGGTCTGATCACTTTGACAGTTACTACAATGATCCTCCCAAAATTGTTGAAATTCGGGGCAGAAATAATGTAGTATTGGAACTTCCAGATGAGAGAAGGATTGTAAAACATGCTGACAAGCTCAAGTTTGCGGTTGGACATCTTAATTCAGAGACTCATTGACTTTTCTTCATTACAGAAGAGATGTGGGAGAATCTGGTAAGATTGATAACCTTAGCCCTCGGCAGTCAACCAAGAATTCAAGAAGCAGACATAGTTCCCCTAAAACATAATCCCGGCCTCTACTATGAACACATGGGGCCATTGCATGTGAAAAGAGCCACTTGGCAAATGATTATCCACTTGGATATTGAAAAATGCATAGTGGAACATAACATTCGCATTAATATTACCGGTTTGCTTGAGAAATACAACTTCAATCTGCCAGTAGAATGCCAGAAGGATTGGTGTGAAATCACTGTTTCTAGTTGCAAATCTATGATGGATCCAGAATGGTTTTCTGTCGTGATTGGGCGAGTAGAAAGATTGCATGATAAAATCAGAGTAACGGCTGCGTCACTTCTCCAGCATGGAGAAGAGAATAGACGTTCACCACGTAGCATCAGGGCGAAGAGATTAACCCCATTGGGAATTGTGGGTAGCTTCAGTAAAAACTTGTTCGGATTGGTGACAATTGATGATGCAGATCTCATAAATAAAAATGTCGATCAACTTTTTCATGATCAGGCAGGACTCAAAAGGATGAATAATCAGAGTCAACACATAGTCACGAATTCACTGAGAGATTTATTCAAATTAACTGAAAGCCATACGCGAATTTTAGAGGAACTCCGGAATATGTCACAAATTTCAGCAATGGCCAATCTATTTCACATGTTTCCATTGTCAAGGAGGGGAGCATAGGGGCTCGAATATGTCATCGAATCTTGCAAGTCATTTATTAGACTTCTCCACGATTTGAGGCAAGGTCGAGTCAACCCAAGTTACTTACACATAAAGTGCTGGCCAAGATCAGTCATGATCATAGTAAGCATCTGAAGAATTTGAGGTTCCTCCTGCCATTTGAATATCTTCAACCTGAGAAACTTGTTGAAATTTCAGATGTAGATGCGGTCTATCACGACCATAAGGTCCTTATTCCATTACATTTTCCCTTGATAAGTCGTGCGGCTTTTTAACTATACAAAATACACTCTCTCCCGGTCCTACAAAACGGCAGTATAAAAGCAATGGAAGCATGTATCGTTCCCGAATCCAAGTTCCTAGCTGTAGATGACAACCAGCAACATTTCATGAAATTAAACGATCAAGACCTGGATAAATTTTTCATGAAAATTTGCACTATGGTTGTTTTTGCCTCGTGCAACAACCTATCTATGGAGTGACGGGGAGTGAGTCTTGCGAGATTATACTCCTTCTGGAATCTCGACAAGAACCGTCCGAGACGTGTAATATTACGGTCTCGAGAGATATCGGAAATCATTGGATCCCCTCCAATCCGAAGGATCTTGGTTGTATTCCGTGCTACATCCAACCACAGGCAAAATTATTTGCGAATCTAGGATTGGCAAGGTTGTAGAACTCAATGGCACTGGCATCGTTAGACTAGCTAATGGTTGTCGACTCAAAACGAGAAAAGCAACCTTCGAATCCGAAAATCGCAAAATCAGCGAGGTCTATTTTGTTCATGAGTCCGAATTCACCTTAAATCTCGGAAAATTATATCCATCATTGTCATTAGACAGTGTGTTCCCCGGACCCGAAACTATACCAAATATTGGAGATTGGGATGATAGAGAAAAATCTTTAAAGGATATTATGAGTCAAATGAACTTTATGAGCCTACATAGACGTGCCGAAAACGAAACTAGTTATTTAATTTTTAGAAGTTATACAATCCATTTGCTAATCTTTTCTTTCGGGTTAATTTTTGGTTGTTACTCGAAATTTCGATACCAACCCCGTTCCCAATCGAAAATTTCCGAGAAAAGTAATAAACAAATAGACAACTTAGAACTTGGTGAAATTGTCACAAACCGTTCCCAATCGAAACGAGGGTCCAAAAAATCCAAAAATACACCTGCGAAATTTCCAGCCAATGAGTCGGTCGAATAAAGTTTTATCTGTTCCAGAATCTGAATCATGGCAGCGCCCAAGATTATTGACCCAATCGTGGATGCTAATGTTTCTATCAACGGAGTAATCGAACAGCTCGAATCTTTTGGTCCAGCCCGAAAAATAGCAATTGAGAATGAGAATAAAGATGAGAATCGGGAAAAGGCACCCTCTTTCATGAACAAGGGCCAATCGAAAATTCAGAATCGCCCTCAACAACTAGAGATATCACTCGAGAGCAAGGTCCAAAAGTCAAGTTCGAGGTTTATTTTGTGCCCATGGAAACGAAGACCGATCTCAAAAGGGTTTTTTGTATGGTACCCTGGTCCGATTTGGAATATCTAAGGAAGATGAAAATTTCCAAACATTTCTCTGAATTCGGTCCCATGAAATACCACGAAGTGGTATCTGATCATAAAGGACTATCGTATGGTTCTGTACGGTACTTCATCGTGAAAAATGCTCGTCGAGCAATAGAGAGTAGTGATTTGAAGTACAAAGCAACCCAAGCCTCATTGGAAGAGTTCCCGATGCATTACGTTCCATACTGGCGCTATCACTTCAACTGTGGAAAAAAGATAGAATACTTTATATTCAACCTGCATCATAAGACATGTAGGATGCAGTTTCCCAAACCGAGGTCCCCTACACAATGCGCAGAGGAGAGATTAGGAATCAGATCCGTTCCCAGAACGCCCGATGTGACCTCGGCGTCACCATCCATAAGTGACCTGAATGAGGTCAGGGAATAATTGCAGTTTAATCTCCCCGATCAGGTTCCCAAAACATTGATGACATCCATGAGTTCGGATTGCGTGGACATGGATCTAGATGAAGAAGAATAGTGGGTGGAAGAGCAAATGCGGAGCAGCCAATGATTAGGCTTCCCAGTTCCCAAATACCGATATAGCTGAGTGAGTTCCCGATCCCGTGCATGGTCCCTTATCATGACAGAAAGTAATCAAATCCTGATGAAAATTATTTTCTCGCAGGGAATGGAAGATCCCAGGCAGTGGATTCAATTCTGGATGGAATCCAAAGGGAAATTGACAATGCACATTGAACTAGGGAGGTCTATAATTTCACTCATTAGGGAAGCGGAAACATTCGGGCGAACGGCCAAGGTGACCTCAGCCGTGGTGGAAGGAGCACATGTGACCGTGCTAGAGATAGAGAGAATATAAGAGACTGATACAATACATCTGCTGGATTAATGAAGAGTACCCCCGCTTTCATGAAAATGAAGTAAGGTCTAGCAATATAACATCGCACCAAGCAAGAGGCACTCAAGATCGAAGAACACAAGACGGAGATCTTCATCACTCCCCAACTACGAGAGTGAGTGAGAGGTCCCGGAGTCGACCCATCTTAAGAAGGCCTGAATTTTATAACAGCTGTAGTGATCCGAGGAATCACTCACATAACCGGAATGATATACTTCAAGAAACTGACGAAGGCATAACTATTAGCGTCCAAATCCCTCGTAGCAGTTATGGAGGATGCATGGCAGAAATGTCGAGGTGGGGTTCCCTCGAACATGTACAGATAAGGAAACAAACAACTACAGTTCCGAGTCACAAGATGCCGTTCTTCATTGTGGAGCTCAAATTCATATACCAAGAAGACGCTGAATGGGTTCTGCGAACCAAACCAGAATGGAATCCGCTGATTCCATCCCCTACAAGAACCCCAAAAGATGGAGAAGACATCAGCCATGTGAAGCCAAAATGAATATTAAGAATTGGAACAAGCACTAAGCTATTCGCAAATTTCAGCGAAATGACCGGATATTACACCAACCGTGCCAGTTACATGTAATTGGTCGTGAGCTCCGCTACCAAGAGCAGGAAATCTGTTCCAGAGAATGAAAGCCGCACAATACCAAAGTTCCTAATAGGAGTCTCCCAGAGGGAATACATCAATTACAATAGCGAAACGAAATAAGCAGTCTCCACGAGCAGCCAACAGTAGGAATTAATGTTAAGTCTCCAGATTTCAGGTATGAGATTTTAGTACAAATCACTCTCCAACCCAACTTGATTGCAGTAAAATTTAAAATCCATTCAGATTTGCACGAACCCGGGTGGTCATGTTAACACCGGATCCATGCAAGTGTGGTTCAGATATTCCCCACAGATATGCCCCAAATGTGAAAATCAATTTCATTGGCATCATCAGGATAATCGAAATCTTGTAACATCGCGCAGAGGCTGGAGGTAGGCAATTTACTCAGAGGGGATACATCATGATGGTAGGAAAGTTTCTATCAAAATCACACTTTCCCTGTTCGCCATACACCCCATCAAGTCAAACAGTTGCCATACCCAATCTATAGACCAGACCCCGTTGTTGAATGGTTGCAGTTATGGACACATCTGCTACCGGTTCAGTACCCAAACACAAACTTGGCAGTGACACCCACGCTGAGGTTCCTCAGTCCTCCCGCAATGACAATACGGGGACGTATGTCAACCTAAGTGGGGGAGGGACATTACACGACACATAAATTTTCGTCTATTTTGACCCTCGATCATATTAGAAACACATCACATAACGCCCCAGGCTCCATACTTGCTCTTTTGATTATGCGTCTGAGGGGACAACTCATAGGGGGAGTGGAATCGCCACCCATCTTCAAAATAAGATACTGTACAAAAATACGCCTTCGCCCATCAGGAAAGACTGGCAATCTTCATTTTCGTCGAACTATTTAAGACACGAGGCATGAGATGTTCCTTAAGATGCATTATCAAGCGTAGAAATAGATGAAATAGATACATCAGTCACCTAAGTTCCACGTGAGTGAATAGCATTGAAAACATGTGGCAATAATCATTTCGATTCCACCTGCGGCGCACTACGGGAAATTTCGGTAAACTTTTCGCCATTTGCTATTATCTCAGAGCCTGATTGATCTTTTTCGATGATTCGGAATGGATATTGAGACTCAAATCCTCTGCAGTTGGGGAAAAACACTCTGGATACGCTATCAATATATTTGCAATAAACAAATTGAGTTATAAACAACCAAGTAGCCTACGGAAGGCTACACTTGGTTGTTTACCAGTCGATTTGTTTATCGCAATGATATTGATAGCGTGTCCAGGGTATTCTTCCCCAACTGCAGAGGACTTGAACTTCAAAATCCATTTTGAATCATCGAAAAAGATCAATCCGCCTCTGAGATGATAATAGCAAATGGCAAAAAATTTACCGGAATTTCCCGTAGTGCGGCGCTGGGGTCCCTCATCTATCCTGTCCTGGTTCAGAAATGAGTACAGGTGAGGGTATCTGCATGATTGAACGGGGGAAGATTCTACCAGATCCATTAAATTTTCTTTGGACTATCACAACTCGAAACACGAAGCACAAGTCGTGAAGTGAGATGCAGCTCAAATGCAAACTAAAGGGAAAAAAAAGGTTCGTCCTCCTCTATCAGAATTACTTGTTCCCAACATTCTCCAAAATCCGTAGAGACCCGTCCACGGGCTTCCCGGTCTCCCGGCCCGCATTGTCCCACACGTTGGACTACAGGTATGGGTAGAAACACGATTCTTTATCTTGGAGGTCTAGTAGCCACATTCCCCTGAGAAAGAGTCCATGGACAGCACGAGCGACACAAGTACACAAAATCTCACATGAGGTCGATACATATTTGATCACACTTCGTCTCAAAATCAGCATGATGCACGAAAACAATCACGAAGTAGCGTGTGCATTCAGCTTCCTTACAATGCATCACCGAATGTAAGATTCCTTTGAATCAAGAGTAAACGCTCACTGCACGGTACCACTAAGAATTCACTCGCCCCATGAAACGAAAAACTCGGCAGTGAAGAGACACATTACACATCGCCATATACTCACGAATCATCCCAATTGCCCCACACGTTACGCAGAGCGGGGGCGCGACTCATGACGTTACTCGACGAGAAGCCGTTGAGCGGGATATTTTTCGTTTTCATTACAGATGACCATGAAACATTCGGTCAACTCAAACAATGTTCCGCCAGATTGCACCCCATTTATCATGACGCAGGGAGGAATCTTCCGTCCCTCTACATTGGTCCTTTATGAGCCACGTTGCATTCTTCTCTTGATCTGTTTCGGACATCAGGGTTCGCCTCTGGACTGATGCCATTGGCAAGATCTAGGAGTTTCCTCATGTTCCAAACGTAATGCGGCAATCATCTTCGTGTGTTCATATCTTTGATTGCCGTCCCCGGTCCCTCTGGTACGTTTTATTGAACGGTCAGCCGGTCAAGAATGACTCTAACGGTTTTATATCGATGACGAGGCGATGTTTGATATGCTCGGTAGGCTCAGGTTCCAAAGTGCCCCAATGAGCCACATCACGCTTTCCTCCTCGACAATGTCAGCTATCAAAGCCTCCTCGGAGTAATGCTCATGGCATGATGAGGTTCCCACTGACGGTCTTTCTCTGAGCCGCGGATTGGTGATTTGTTCATCCCGGGTTCCCGTACTCCTTGCACACGAAGCCCAGAAACATGAAAACAACACAGGCCACACGCCCTCTCACGGAATACACGGAAACGAGGTTTACCTCCATTTTTGACTCATTGAAATCGTATGGGTCTCGTGGATGGTTATTGACCGCTCCCTCAAGGTCCCGCTGGCATTTGCGGACACCCCAGGACAGGAAAGGAATATCCCTAATCATAGATCCCACACTCCGGATGTCCGTGTTCCAGAACGTTTAACCCTTGTTGGGGTCTGAATGCACGAAGTGTGCTCAGGTAGATCGGGTTCTGGTGAAAAGGGTTCATACAATCCACAAAATTGATAATATCATCCATCATGATGCATACACCCAAGATACAGAAATCCAAAAGTCAAAGGTTATGAATCAACCAACCCTCCAACCTCTGCCGATGCCTCACACTTACATGAATAACGAAAAAAGGAGGATTGTGGATTGATTCGGTGAATCTCTTAACTGAGTCTGAATAAATATGTATATATATATAT
>JAPYYZ010005718.1:0-10214 GCA_030522705.1 Eretmocerus eremicus | reverse complement strand
GCGACTTATCAGTGTTACTTGCTTTCTTCTATGCATCTGAGTAGAGAAAAGCTTCGCAACTCATCTTTCTTAACACTGCGTCAAAGTTGAGACATGTTTATGAAAACATTTTCCGACCACTTTCATTTTACTTCTTTAGTTCAATTATATTTGATGATTCAATTTTTCTCTTTCTCGCGAAAATTTGAACAGAACTGGGTTCTCGTTGCAATCATCAAAATCTTCCACTACAAAATCACACTCCGTTCCGAATTTTCGGCGAAGAACCAGCTCCACATTTCAACTCTCCATTTCCGAAGATAGTTGCAGAAATTTGACGAGGTAGGTGTGTCTGCTCTGCCTTTCCGCGAATCCAATTTCAGATTAGAAGGATAAGCGGATGATGCGTTGATCGATTTACGACTCGAAATCTTGCCACCTCATTCGGAGATTGAAACCCGTGTTGAACGGAATCACTCGTCGACGACGTGATAGAATCTTTGGGATACATTGAATTCTCCGAATCGGGGTCGATCAAGTTATTCTCAAATTTTTCTTCGAGTTCCCGAGGTATCGGCAACAATCCCATTGGGCGATCAAGATTCCATCAGAATCCGCGCTCTCACCAGCTAAAAACGATCTCTCGACTGTCGAACAATAATCCGAAATCCGCAAGGACGAGATCTCCTTCGACTCGACGAATCGTCGCGACGAGCTCGTGTGCGAGAAACGGCGCGGGTGTCTCGTCATTCAAACGAGCTACTCCATAAATTGCACTCCCTCTCTCTCTCTCTCTCTCTCTCTCTCTCTCTCTCTCTCTCTCTCTCTCTCTCTCTCTCTCTCTCTCTCTCTCTCTCTCTCTCTCTTTCAGCCTATTCTCGCCAAACTCAATTTCGTAACGAGCTGGGCTCTCGTGATGAGGGGATCCGAGTTAGTCGCATATCTTGCGCAGACAGCAAACTCAAGCAATCTTTGTCTCCGAAATGAAATCTGTATCCGATCTATCCTCTTGATAATCTCTTTTCCAAGAGTAGAGGAGAGCAGGATGATATTGGACAGAGGTGATATCTCTTTGCAAGCGACCCTCGTCATTTGGCGATGGGTAGATGGTTAATGAGCTGACGAGATTCTTACGTCGGTACGGTGATTGCGCGACTACACTAAGAGCACTACCGCCTCATCACCGATTTTCTTATTATTATTATTTTTTTTTCGTAATCCTTCGAAATTATATAAACACACATCGGCTCTAGGATCACGAAGTATATTTTTGCAAATCTTCAAGTCTGTACTTACGCTTTTCAGATGTTTTTCCACTCTTTGAATACTTTGCAAAAAATGCAGTAGATGTTCAAGTCGAGAAAAACACGATTGGTAACTCGATCACTCAGATCGAAAATTTGTAAAAAATGTTTCTACTTTATCCTCGAAAATATTCCGAGATACATCAGCACTAGTGAACTCGATTTATGTGTGACTATGTTTGAAAAATCTCAAGGGTAGACGATAATAATGAGCTTTGCACGATGAAGGTTTGGATATACATAAGGCACAGACGAATTAGTTGACCCTGCCACTCGTAACATTGCACTACGCCGTATGGTCGCCTCTGTAGATTTGCATTACACTGAAAATCCTCAGATCTGCCTAGAATTTACGAAAGAACATTCCGAACTCTTACGCAACTGAAGTTTCTCATAGGTTTCCTTTGATTCATCTTCGCATGTGGGAAATCACAGAGAGCTGCGTCTTGCAGTCACAAAGAAGTTTTTCCAACATTTCGTAACCTAGTTGCAATCTGTAAGAAGCCATTTCCAAACTATAAAGCGGCTGAGAGGGAACGGGGATCTGAAATTCGCCGAAAGAACGTTACGGTGAGCTGGGGAGGGGGGCATGGCCTCGGCTACATACATTTTCGTTTTTAAGGTAGACTAGACTCTCTGCTTGCAGAGGACGAGATAGAAGATCTTGACTTTTCCGTTTTCGACTCAAACTTTCCTTTGGAATATTAAATTCCTGTATATAATAAGCTATTTGGGAGAACATATTCTTTCAGATTCTAAAAATGTAGACATTTTCTTACAATGAATACTTGCTGCAGCCTTTCTTCTCAATTCATACATCGTTTTGACTCAATAAAAATGTCACGATTTTTGTGGAAAGCTACGTCGTTCCTTTGGGGGAGGGGGGGTCTATCTGGCCAAAACCTTAGGGCGATTTACGGAGAAAGCGAAGGGGCTCAAAGATAACCCAAACGTATCCACGTGTTTTGTGAGTAGCCGGTAAGAGATTATTCAATTCTTTCGCAAATGCAGATCCACTTTATCCTTCCAAAACTCCCCTCGCATCAAATGAAATTTTCGGTGCTCCAGACAGATGCTGAACGATGCATCAGCCACGGCTGGCCACTCTAGGGTGATTTGACCAAAACTTACGTATTTGAAGTCACCGCAGTTTGAGGTAAGTGGATTTGTGTCTTTAACAACAATTGCACGAGTATCCTAAGGCTTCTTGCGCCAAATCGTCGTAGACTAATTAATGACAGGACTTTAATTCTTTTCACAGCTACACCTCATGAAAAAACTATTCTGGATTTGACTAGCGCGCCGCCATGAGATCGCTTCTTTATCAAAATGATGTCCATGTCGTGCGGCCCAACCTTGGCAAAAAACGCTCGGAAAACTATCAATACTTTTCACAAGAGTCGACAGAAGACTCGTATTCTACTATGTTTGGAAATAATCCCAGATAGATCGGAAGAAATTCATATACATAAAATTTGAGATCGCAGCTATGCCCTGACATCTGAATTTTCCGGGCTGCATCTCGATCGCTGGCGCATTCGATCTCGAAACACACAAGCTTCGACAAAATAATCCACACGAGCGGCTCCGCGAAGCTGCATAGGCGCGTGCGCCCGCGCGAGCTTTGCCGGCGTCGCCGCTCTCTCGCTCTCTTTACGAGAGTCTCGCGACTCGCGCGAGGAGAGAAACGCCGAATCGGGGCGGCTCAGTCGCGCTCTTGGCCAGCGGCGCGTCGGACGCGCGAGCCCGCCCCGCGGCTCTGTCTCGCTCCGAAAATTCCCCCGTCGAGAGCGCGCGCCCACGTGTCGGCCGCGCACCTGCCGATCTCGGCTCGCAAGCTTCTTTTGAAACCTCGCGATCTCGCACAGAGTCCACGAGTGCGGAGGGCATGCAGCCGCCGGGCAGAGAGCCGCATCCAGTAGTTAGTCATCGATAGCCCGGCGTGAGTATCCAAAGCGCGCGCGTCTGACCAAAGCCGGTTTGTACTACTTGCCGACCTTTCGAGCGACTCGCGAGAGCAACGCTCGATCTCCGCGGGCCAGACTCGCGTCGAGTCGATTGCGCGAGTGCGTCGACAAAAAAGGTTCTCTCGAGGTATCGGAGAGAGCGATTGCGGCGACGAGATATGGCCCATAGGCCGCGGAAAATTGATGCACGGCTCCGATATCGGGCAATATTCCGTATATCGGAATTCCGACGAGGCGGCGGCTTATTGTCGCGAGTATGGAGAGCCGATTTCCGAGAATCTCATATCGAATTTAAAGAGGATGCGGAGAGATCGAGCTCGGCCTCGATATATATTCGCGAGATAGCTGCGACATCCGTGTCTCTCTGTATATATCTACGGCAGGAGCCCATAGCCTATCTCGCGCATCGTCTGGAAATATATATGTATAGATCTGATCTCGCGGAGGGATTACCGAGCGCGAATATATCGAGCGTAATATGAGACAGCTGCTGCCGCGCGGTGATTCGAGGATTTTCTCTGTACCTAGTTTAGTGGATATTTGCGGCGTAGCTTTTCGCCCGTGTCTCATAATCTTCCATGGCGAGGAATGGGAGTGCGTGTGAAATCTTTTCATCTGACGTTCGCGGAGGTGGATCGATTTGCACTGAAATTGGATCGGTGGATAGAGGTGAATCATCATTCCTGAACCACGTTCTGATTTTGTTTCTTTTTCCAAATACTTGGGATGGCGGAGCGGTACCCGAAGATGAGCCTTTATGCCCAATTTACGCAAAAACTTTCATGATTGAAGTCAAATGACGAGTTTTTGAATCACTGTTATCATCTAACTTGTATCCGCCAACTCGTCGTTCAGCCCAAATTGCACGAGTATTGGAGAAAAATGGGGATGCCGCCTTGACAGGAGGTACTTACCAACCTATCAAATAGCCAAACAATCGGGCTGATTTTACTCGAGTACTCTGGCAATTTGGGCCAAACGACGAATTGACAAATACAAGTTAGACAATACGAATGATTCGACAATTTGTCTTTTGAGTTCAATCTTTAAGACAAAAGATAAGAGACGCGTATAGTTTGAACCCGAATCATTAGTTTTCGGTACTACGAATTATAAGGCAAAGTTTCAGTTCAGGTTGCCGACCAAATTTTGGGGACAAAAGCGATGAAAAACTGTTATTTCAGCATTGTTCTTGTGGGCTATATAGGTGATTTTGAAGGAAGTAATACCACAACTTTCCGGAAAAATGGGCGATTGTGACGAAAAGCGGTGACAAGAGAGTAGAGATAGTGAGCGTTACAATGGCATATCGTAGATGCAGGTAGCGTATCACCCCGACGAGATAACTGACAAAAAAGTATGTATTTCTTATGGGCTTCGCAAATGACTACGCGCGTAAAGCAACCGGAACTTCGATATCCAACGACGGTTTCACACATATTTCACCGATCAAAATAAGATTGAAAGTCATGATTTCATTTATCTTGGAAGAATTATTCGGCTTCAAAGCTTCGGAGTCAACATCTTCCACGCATCACAGTATTGGCACGTCAATGGTTAAGGTAATGGGTGATGAACCTCCTTGATTAGACAACAATATAAAACTATATACTCATAAATACACTGGTCGTGAGATATCAACAAAAATTCTCAGTACGCTTGACGTCTTGATGCGTATTCCCTGCGAGTTATCCTTCCTGCGACAGTGTCTAAAGTGTAGTGTTGTTTTCGCCCAAAAGTTCACTCTGCTTGCCCAAGCGATGAGTGCTCGGACCCCTCTCCACGATTAACAATTCGAAACTATCACGACAGCCGTGTACCAATGTAACACGGGTCGTTTTCAATGACTCTCCGAAGTTTCATGTTTTTGAAATGAATTTATTCATGAGAGTCAAGATCAGAGCTTGTGTTTCCAAGAAGTTCATCCTACTTTGCTTGCAGCCGCGAGGTCAAGATGAACCGCAAGAGAACGACCTACTGCCATAATGAACTCTCCACCCGTACGCGTTATCGAAAGTCAGGAATGACAGCAGCTTTCAGCATTTCGAGACGCATAGAATCAGCTGGCGAATAAGTTGTTCAATGCAAGAGTGCTTTGCTCGTATGAAATCGAGCAATGGATCAGTAGAACCAGGAGAGTGTTGAATACATTAAGCGCCCGACGGAAAAACGCACCGAAAAATCAGTTTTGGGTACTCCAAAATAGGGGTCTTATCTATAGGTGCTTAATATTTTCCGATTTTTCCTCCGAAAAAATGGGTTGCGTCTTATATATGGGCTCGTCTTTTACTTGGGCGTTTACGATAAGTTTTTTTCTCAAACTAGGAGACTGGCCAATCTTCTGTTTTGAGAGCACGCGCGTAACTTGAGGGCCAATTTCTGGAATCTCTTCCGATGACAACACTCGGCCTTTGTTGCTCAAAAGGACCCAAATTATGGAGATGCGATCGAGTCTTTTGATCCCGGGTATCAAGATGTTGTACGAGAATAGATGATGCAAGTTTGATTAGAGCAAGTTTACGAAATCCAATCAATCTGATGATAACAGAGTTGGCTGTTTGCATCATACAGTATACGCTGTTGAAGAGGAGCGCGCTAATAGGGAATTTGATCACGCGGATACAAAGTGTTGATCCCGTACAACTGAGCTTATCAAATAGCTACATGCTTTTTTTCCGAAAGTGGACGCTAGTTGGGCGAATTAGCTAGGAAAAAATCGATACGACGACGACCGGATGAGACTCTGCAGACTTCTATACTAACACCTCGCGCTAACGAGCTCTTCCTGCGATCACAAAGGCGGCTGTTATCGGAATTCGACCAAATTCACACATGGATGGTTGAAAAATCGATGGAATATATTATGATGAAACGAGAGTTTACGCGCGTGAGCTTTGTAGAGAGTCCGGTGCGCGAACATTTGGACGATTCAATTTCCGTCCGAGTCGATAGAGTAAATAGGGAGTGCGCTTAAATTTCGGCAGGATAGAGTCATTCGACGTGAAACGCGCGAGCCGATATTGGAATTCGCGAGACGGAACAATTTTGGCGACTCGTGACTGGGAATACGCGCGAATGTTTGCGTTCCCTCGTACAATTTTTACAGGTTATTTCTGAGGAATACAGTAGGTCTCGCATAATGTTATCGCGATGGGACGAGGGCTTTTGATAACATTGAGCGGATGATATAACATTACTCGAGAAACGCATTTTCGTGATTTTTATCATGATCGGTATAATGATGCATATTTTTCAACTAGTTTTTCTAAAAATTATTGGATATCCACGGATTTTCAACCGATCAATTGCTCTGGGACAGTGTTTCATCTTGGGAGAATAGCTTATCTTTGGAGAATCGCTCGTCATAATATATCCTGAATTTTTTTGGAGTTCAATTCTTCGGATATAGTATCCATAATTCCCAGATATCTCCGACGGTTCCTATTCATCTTTGCTGTATTCCCGAAGAATGAGCAAAATGAGGATTGAAGAGGCCTTAGTCACTAGGCAGTTGTGCATCAATTAATTCGTGTTTCAGCTGAAGACGAAAATGGACACCCCGACCGCAATTTTGATTCGTCAAGTGTGTTGAAGCCGATTCATTTACATTTTTTGGACTTTCTCGTGATTTGTGAATTTTGTGGACAGTTGGAAAACAGTATTGACCTCTTATGAGGATGGGATATCCATTTAATGTGATGTTCCATGGACCGTTGTTATTGGTCATGGATTATTTCTATCATGGTGGGTCCACGATATGATAACAGTAAGTGGGGTTTTGACCACACTAACCGGGAGAATTTACATGTAATCATATACAAGTGGACCGGGACCAGTAGTTTCGATAAGATTAACCGCGATCATACTTTTTTTCGAGAAAAGAAGGAAGAAGTTAGTTATCATTCATCCAGAGCCATCTTATCCAAAAATATTATGATCGCAAAAAGTGCTTGATCATTTCGTAGGTTGAGTTTATTCATCTTCATTTGAATGGCTCATTCAACTGGTACATAGAATCTTCGTTTTGTGAAAGTTTTCTCGGTATATCACTCCACCGTTGAATAGACCAACAAACATGATGAAAGATACGATGCACGAAGGATTGATTCAGCCATCACATTCGCAAGTCGAGATGTACAAGATTTGCATCTTGAGGTATACGTACCACGTCGTCTCTTTCCGAGTTAAAAATGTAAATGCAACGAGCCCTCCACCGTACGTAGCTCTGGCAAATATTGAGAATTCCAGCCTCGGGCTGCTCCAATGCCACGCAACAACGTCACGCAAAATCAGCATAAATTTGCAACAGCTTCAACGCCGCACTCGCGTAGCGTCGCACTACGGGAAATTCCGGTAAACTTTTTGCCATTTGCTATTATCTCAGAGGCGGATTGATCTTTTCCGATGATTCAGAATAGTTATTGGAGCTTGAATCCTCTGCAGTTAGGGGAAAATACTCTGAATACGCTATCAACATAGTGATTTGGCACATTTCCCCGTGCAATTTCGTGCTACTATGCAATTCTGATCACTGCAATGCAATACGGAAGGCTACACTTGGTTGTTTACCACTCAATTTGTTTATTGCAATTATGTTGACAGCGTATCCAGAGTATTTTTTCTCAACTGCAGAGGATTTAAGTTTCAATATCCATTTTGAATCATATATCGAAAAAGATCAATTCGCCTCTGAGATAATAGCGAATGGCAAAAAGTTTACCGGAATTTCCCGTAGTGCGTCGCATAAAAATAAATCAATGCCACCGACTCTTTGCATACTACCAATCATAGCCAACCCCATATCGCTCTAAACTCAAGTACGAAAACCTATCTGTCGACTCTACAATCGCGACTAAATTCAAACTCGGTAGATTCTTGAAAAGAGCGCGTGTATCGAGCTGACTCGCGGCAGTACATAGAGGCGCGAAAGTTTGAAAGTTGCTCCAGCAGCTATAGAGCGTGGGTGAGAAATTTTAGCGCCACGTGCCGATAAGCCGTGACGGCGCTTCTCAACAGGTGGCCACTATTGCCGCCATAGTCGTTCGGCCCCCGGCGCGCTCTCTCTTCGAATTCTCGTAGCTCCTTCCGCTCTTTTTTCATTCCTCTTCTGGCTCATTCTTCACGCTGACTCTTTTGATCGATTCGCGGTCATTATTGCGCCTGTCCCACGCTGTACTCCTCGGCCCGATTGTCGGACTCGGATATACTCAATCACAAAGAAGGAAGTCTACCCTTCGCGCGATGGCTGCGATTGCCACAGCTTAGCCGACGGCTGTTCTTCTTTGCGGTGACTCGTTCGCAGGATATAGAGGGTGGGTATAAAGTGTTGCGAGTGGGGTAAGGGATTTTGGCTGAGTGATGGATTTGACACTTGGGAGAGACGTGATTTCCGTGCGGCTCGCTCGATTGGAAGAGACAGTGAACGAGAGAGTCTTGATTCCTGATTTCGTATTCTCATGCGGTTTTGACTTTCGTGATGTGAAGGCAAAGCGAGACTGCGTCGGCATGTAAATGTTGAGGGAGAGTCATGGAGATTTCTCAGAGCGGGAAATTCCCTTCTTTAAACGCAGTCGCGTAGCTCTATTTTTTTTCCAAAAACTCCATACTCCGAAACAGTAAGTTTGAGATGATTTGGACAGTTAAGAACAGAGTCATTCACAAGGATCCAATATGTTCAAATTGCCTTGGAATCCAATCAAAATTTTCACTGCTTTCCCAATATTTTGTGAATTTGTTAAGGTTCATTGCTCATGCCCGAGAGGGTTTCCAAAAGTATTATCGATCTCATGAGATCATCATGTTAGATTGATAGAATTGAACGCGGCAAAATTTTGATACAGCATGATCTGCGTCTACACACATATTTTGGCGAAAACAAAATGGTCGGAACTGAGCCATTTTAAAAAAATGAGTCCTCTTGAAGTAGCCCTCTCATTTTTCGCTTTATCCTCCACCCAACAAGATAAGAAAATCATCCAAGGATAAACGTGGAACTTCGTTGAGATCTTGACTATGTCGTGGCACCTAACAAACTAAAATTTTGAGAGGGAATACTCAGGAAGAGCTAGATAACTTTGACGTTTTCAATACGTCATAAGAATCCTACGTCTAACTGAGACTATCTCGTTTGAAGGCTGCATCTGATATTTGGCAATGATCGGATGAGAATTGATTTCAGATGGACAGATTTTTTCTAGAAACGTTTCGGCACCACCTTACATTTTTGAAGTTCATAAAATTTTTCTAGATCGTCGGAGACATATATTATGCAAAAAAAAGAGTTTCGCTTCCATCTGTATTCATGCAGGCACTCTCAAATACGAGCCCAAGTTTTTATTCATCAATTCGATAATTTTTTCCGTAATTCTTGATAGTGAGGTCCTTACTTCAAACGGTTTTCTCATTTTTCGTGCGTAAGCCTAGTCTACTACAGCTCATTGTTTAAGTCAGGGATCGCGTGTTGATATTTTCGTATGATTCACAGTTATGAGCTACATTCGACTGCAATCTGCAAAAAACATCAATACCAACTTATTTATCATTCATTGGTCTCGTACACGTTCACGTTTCAAAGCTATATTATCTGCGTATTTCCAACCATACGGTTTGTTGTTGATTCGCCCGTCCCTATCAAAATGTATCCTATTGAAGAGTCATGCTGTATTTTTTCGCACGTACAGAAACTATCTTCAAATAAGGTGGGGAGAAATCCATCCGTTTTAGCAACAATACACCTCATTCGCCGATTTATACGTCTCTAATCGAACTAATCCTGAGCTTACTTTCCAAAATTTCGAGATCCTAGTGCGCATAACAAGAATCATACTGAGATATTGCCGAAGCCCGACTTAAGAAGTAGAGGTAATGACTATTCATCAGAATAGAGTATCAAATCGTGAAGGAACGAGAAAAAGTTCACTTGTTATTCTTCACAATATCGCGTGGGTAGTTGTTGAAAGATCGA
>JAPYYZ010005713.1:0-10233 GCA_030522705.1 Eretmocerus eremicus | reverse complement strand
TCGCCGAGAGTTCAGTCGTAAAACAGCTACCATAAGAGCAATTACTCTCACCTTTGGGTATCATAGCTTGGCAACGTACAGAACAGAGCAAGTACCACGGAAATCTGGTGATCAATTTTCATACTAACCTACATCGTCAAAATTTCCACCATGATACCGCAGAAGTATTGTCAACAAGGGTTACTTGGGAAAAGTTTTGACACTCTTTCTCATTTCCTATGACTGTATATTTTGTAATGAAAGTGCCTTGTGATGGGAGCTAATTAAAAGTTCACAACCTTGGCTTGTGATTTGGCTTGTGATTGATGGAACCTGGTTGCGCGTTTCTGTTCCGAAATATGAGAGTTCGAAGTAATCTCACAGAATTAGACTCCGTTTGACCCTACGTTTTCAGCTGCTGTATCACAATTGTAGTCTCTCGCACTTCACCTGAGAGTCTCACCTTTAATTTGATCTGTCGTATAAATGCGTTTGCACAGTTTGAAGTTCTACAGTTACTATTAGAGAGAAGATCTCTCTAGAAGGCTTCAATGCCCATACCACGGACGACTCTTAAGGTCGGAGGTTGCTTGAAAAATCATTTTCTGGCATGAAAACGTGATAACGAGAATCGAGTGAAACGTATTCATAGCTTACCTTTCCGACGTTTATTTGATGGAATAAAATATTATTATGATCTCAAGATTAGTTGAGAATTGAACTGCGGGTGGGGGGGGGGGGGGGGGGGGGGGTGGTGGGTGGCTTTTCCGTATTCTCGTCTTGACTTCTCCAAGACCCAGTAAATGTCGCATCTGTATTTCTCGGGGAATGAATTCGAAATGATTGGAGGTTGATATAGGCATCATTTACTGTTCGAAGTAAGAGTAGAGACTTCTCAAATTTCGCAAATGCTCGAGTAATCGTATAATGGATAAATAATGACGAGCTTAAGAGTACTGTGCCCAACGGGTTTACAATCTTTATGCGATCAGGTGCCTTCAAGGATCTGGTTCAAATTTTTCCAGAGTTTGGAGCAGATCAATACATAGATCTTCTCCAAAATCACTTATAGTCGGATGAACTTTTCGTCCGGAGAACGAGAGTGTTCGTGGTGCTCTCATCGGGTCACAATCGTTGGTCAGCAGAAAACAATACATTCCGAAGAATCAAGTTTTCGAAGACATAGGAAAAACCATTACTTCATATCATAAAAAGATTCCTGAGATGATTATTTCGTGATCACGATTTACATTTAAAAATTGGAAATGTTAAAAATGTTTCAATCATTTCTAACTCTTACGGAAATTAGCCTACACCACAAAATATCCAACGACATCTTTTAGACCTTTTCAATACCTTAATCATGGATGCTTGCAAACTTTCCTACGATTTTTTTGAGCTGACCCGTAAAAGTCTTAGGGTAGTTAATTTTGAGAGGAAAATATGATTTTGTATCTGACTTGAAACGAGTACAAGTCTCCGGGAACACATCTGACAATCGATTTCAACCACAATTTGGAAACTCTACCATAATTTACCATCATTGGTCACTTTGTGACTTTTTGACAGGTATTCGTCATCAAAAATGTAGCTTGAAGAAAAACTTGCGCAGTCCATAACTCACAAGGAGAGAGTCAGGTCTGCGGTTCATGGATTTGGCTGAAACTCTGGGAATCGTCTAATTCTACCGCCAAGAGATGATATCTAAACGCCGCTCTTACCAACGCTCAAGAGTTTTGGAACTACAGTCTATGACATTGGCATTGGAACTATATCTGTATACGGTCGATTCTGTCATAACTGTAGGACTTTGTTGTTCGGGTCGCTTACTCTCATATTTGAGCAGTTAGGGGCTTGGGAAGATTTTTCTAGAGATTTAATGTGCACTGGGCCTGACATTCTTCCGTGGCCAGCTCAAAAAGTAGTAGAAAAAGTAGGAAAAAGGTAGAAATAACTACGCTGAAAAAAATTCTTGGGATCCTACGGTGTCTCATGTGGTCCCATGGTACCCCGTGGGTCCGGGGTTTGGGAAAATTCCAAAACAGAATATTTCGTGAGACTACCCTGGTCTTGAAAATGTTCCGAGCAACGATGCAAGACCTCATTCGACTCTGATCATGAATGTTCCGATCGGAGAAGGTGATTCAATAGGAATCTAGGCGATGTATTAAGATACCTATATCAAGAAATTTGATGTATCATGCTCTTTGATTGAAACAATGCATCGCCACAAGCCACTCAAATACGGATTTATTTCTTGTCAGAATTTCCATGAAAAAAAAATTGTCTCGCTAAAGTCTGGTATGAAGCCAGACTTGTGTCAGACATCCATGTCAGACTTTGAGCGAGACAAATTTTTTCACGAGTTCGAAGAAGGGTAAGATGTTTAGTTGCTAATAGCTCAAAATTGCATTATCTTGACCCATGTTCCTTGTCTTAATGATGCTCGAACTAATTTATGAGGAGAAGCTATAACAATTGACTCTTGAGCCTTACTCAATTTTGGCAGTGACTAACAATAAGTATATTGACCCTAGATTGATTTGCTTACCTTGTCAACCGGCACGCAAAATGATGAAGATTTTATTAGAATCAACTTACATTACTCCTGTCGAAACCACTGGAAGATAGATCATCAAGGTTGAAAGATAGATCTTGGAAGAACTTTGCCCACAGTTTCTTCGTTGAGAGAGAAAATGAATTTGTTACTTATGAAATGAGAACACTGATTTTTGGTGACATTCCGCGATATATTGAGAACATGAACTATTTTGACTTCACTAGAATGTCAAAAGTCTCTAATCTGCACAAGCGTGTCATTTTCTCATTGGAAAACCTGATACAATCGATAGTCAGCAGGATTATGTCATGAATGGCCCATTGTAGAGTTGAATCGATGTGCTTGAATAAAAATTGGAACCGTTGAGTTGGGATAGATGAGATACTGGCTTGATGAAGTGTCTACTCTAGTGGAGATGGCCCCGCAAAAAATGCGGGTATTTTGTGCGGGGTTCTTTTTTCAACAGTCTAAGTAAGAAGACCAGGGTGAGATATGATCATCTGATTTAGCGTCAAACATCTGAAACATTGTTAAAAAAGTCCATCGACTGAATTCTGCGAACGATTTTTCTGAAGATGATCTCATGTCGGATAGATTGAGCTCAGTCTCAGGACCGAAAAGTTACATGTGATTCTCTTTCTAAACAAGCTATTTGAGGGGAAATCTCTGTTATGAGCTTCTCCTAAAAAATGACGACTGTTTTTTATTCACGTAGATTGTAGACTCTCGCAAGCGGTTTCTTTGGAGGTTTGCGAAGCTCCTCAAAATGGCACGATTTCCTATAGCCTCGATCTTGTTCGCCGTATTCTGTGAGTACCCTATACATCCACTCTGGCAATTAAAAATGGCTCTCTACTCGATTTGTATTTTCAGTTACCTAGAATGGATTTTCGGCAGCGTATCCACTGGTGGGTTCAAGCTTTCTAGCACCATATCTCGAGGCTTCTCAAATAGTTTACATAAAAATATCCTGTAAAACTTGTTGGTTCGATTCTGCTTCTCCTCAAACATTCGATCGCTGCATTGGAACAATCATCACCAAAAAGCATATCATGACTTCGGCAAGCTGCTTGAGAGATAAGCCCCTCGAATGCGTTCAAGTATACGGACGAATGTTCTCCCTGGTATTGCCACATCGACCCAAATTCGATGTGATCTCATCGGTAACATACAAGGAGTGGATCCACCAAAAAGAATATGCTGAGACAGATATTTCCCACGATATAGCCATAGTCCAGGTATACTATGAGCCTTCTGAAGAAAGAAAAGTATGTGACAAGTATGATTCTCACAATTGATCTCTCGAATCTTTTGTTAAACATTTTAAGTCCGAGCGGATGATTGAATCATCGAAAAAAGCTTATACATCCTTCACAGTAGCGTCTCGTTCCTCACTTGTCCCAGATTTATTCCAAAATGTTTAGTTATTGTATAAGAAGGGAACTTTGACAAACTTATCACTACCGAGAGTCAAAATTTATTGTAATGTTTGAACTATATCGTTTCCCAATTCGTGACTAATCCCCCTCCCCTCTGGTGATGATTAAAATTCTTCGAATAGATCTGGGCAAAGAAAAGATCAAGCCTCTAATTCATGAAACATGCATGTTCTTTTATCGATATTTGATCATCCACTCGAATTCGAATGTGATATTCAGATAAATGGATGTGGGCCCAAAAGATGGAGCTCAACAAAAGATTCGGGACATTGAGATTAAGAAAATCATATATGTATATTGCTTCTTACTTATCTTTCTCCGGAAGACAATCCGTTCGTAATTTCAATGCACTTTGCGATTTGGATTTACAATCACATTGAAGGTGAGAACTAAGATAGGATTGATTTATTATTCACGAGTGGGGAAGAAGGTGATTACTTTCGTTTTCAACTGATTTAGAGTTCTTTTGCATGGTGAATATTTTCATGACAGTGGAATTGGCGCACATGGTTTACTTCCCCATGGACTGACATATTACCAGCTCAAGCACAACCGGGAAGATTTTCGTTACATTTTCTCAAGAGCCGAAGATGAATCATCATAACATTATTGCATTTAAATTGGATAAGATACTCAACGCAATGGACAAGAGTCCATAATGAAACTACTAAAAATCTAATGAATAGCAGGATTCCAGTGCTCATGATACTCAAGTTCTGATACCTAAAATGACCATCCCTCAGCTATCAAAGGACATCGTCGAGCCTATGGCTAGAGCACGACTATCATTCAATAAAAATGAAGAGCTTTACAGGAAGGGGGCCAAAATCTTGGGATGGGCAAATCGACGATTTTTGCATGAGGCTGATGTGACGATAATAACTCCGCTCGAGTGTAAGACGAGACATAGAGAAATGAAGCAAGATCATCAACTCAGCAAAGAAAGTTTGTGCACCTGGTCTAGCACTTACTCACTACTCGATTGTGTAAGTATATGAATTGAGGATTGATAAGTGTTCCTTGTCGTTCACGAGGATCTAAGGAGGGTAATTTCAGTACCATGTCTTCTATTAAATTTTTCTGAAATTTGGTGAGTAGATGAGTTTTATAATGAATGAATCTCTATTGAATTCCTGAGGATCTCAAAGAAGTTTGGGAAGAGCTTTCAGCAGTCAAATTTTGGGAGGCGATATCATCGAACAGCCAATTCTCATCAAACTTAATGACATCAGCAACACAAATTTTGGCGGAATCTTGCATACATATTTCCATCAATAGTTATCACGTAATGTTGTTGAAGTATCGTGTTCGAATGCAAGTTGAATCCACTATTAACTTTTGGTGCTACGGAGAACTTTGCCATTCTGGCTGAGAACATTGTTTTCACTGTCCGAGCTCCTACGGGTGTGAAAGAACACAACAGCAGTGCTGCATCCATCGAGTCGAGATTAAAGCCTTTCTTTTTTTTTCAATATTGAACGTGCTTCTCTACAGGCAAACTTTCTAAATATTAGAGCAGCTCGAGAGCTTAGTTATTATGGATCGATATGGATCACGATGCAAGCACGAAACAAGGTTTGAACAAGTTGTGTTATTTACAAAATGAAGGATGAAGTCACTTTCTCCAGACACTCGTGAAAACCTCACCCTTGCTCGGGATAATGGCCTTCGATTCCTTTCGAACGAGATCCATTCATCCTTGATTCTCCACAAACTCGCCAGAGAGAAATGGTGGATTAAAAAACAAGCTCTTAATCCATTTTCCAGGACGATGATGGTGGACCACTTCGATCTGATCGAGGATCGGTCATAGGTGTGAGCGTAGGAAACTGCCTGCACGGTACTCTTCATGTCCTCTACAAGGCAAAAGTCAATAATCACGCCAACATCTTTTACTATGAAGACTTTATAAGAGATGTGACTATTGGAGAAGATCTGCTGATTGAAGATCATTAACATAATACGCCGATGATATGAATAAAAGTTAAACTAACAGATCACTTTCTTGATTTTTTTTACGTTGACCTCGAATCTAAAACATAACGTAGTTTGGTCGTTCTCGAGGCTAGAGAGACTCAATATCCCCTCTGACATGCCATCAGATTATGACGAACAATTCGTGCAGTCGCTGACAAAAATGTTTTTTCATATTCCTTGAACACTTTCTCAATGAGATGACAATTGTCTGTCATTGTCTGTCTTGGTCTCGTCTTCTTTTCGTTTGAACAAAATCGAAGCGGCATTTGAGAAATCTGGAGAAATCCTAAGAGCGAATTTCACAAGGTGTCCCAAAAGTCAATTTCCCCCGTAAAAAAATGAAAATGGCTCTGGCTATGGAAAAACACCGAAATACTTGTCGCATCAAATCGCAAAGGGAGGTTAATAATGTGCTCAGATTTGACCTTGAGCGTGACCTTGGCAATTTTTTGAAGGTCAACTTCAATCTTTCAAATGAGAACCCATCTTTTTGACTTCGGATTCTGAAAGAGCACAACATTTTACGTTACAATACAACTGTCCGTTTTTAGCACTCGACTCCACTTTCTCGAACGGAAATCCTTCTTTAAGAATCCTGATTCTGAGATGGTGCAACATTTTACGTTCCGACATGATTTTTGACAACGTTTTAGATGGCTCCTTGGAACGTTCTAGGGTTCCAAAGCTTCTCGAAAGCGTCTCAACGCGTCAGAGCTGGGGTAATGCACTGTAATGATCGGTCATCTTGGGGAAACTTCCTCAGATTTCGTCTGACCTCCGAGTTGTGACCTTGAATGTGACCTTGTCCATTTTTTAAGGTTAATTTCCGTTCTCCGGACGGAATCCCTGATTTCGACTGGCGGGTTCTTGGCCTCCAAAAAAATTCGAGATGTCATCTGAAAAACTGTTGAAGGATCATATTCGATGGAAAATGCTGCAACCTCGCAGAACCTGATGCCAGAATCATGGATTCCCGCTTACAAAGCTCGTAATTACCTTCGAAAATGGGTAATGTCATAACCAAGGTCAGAGATCAAATGAACTCTCAGGAACTTTCCCCAAGATGACTGATCATACCAGAACATTACTCCAGCTCTGACGCGTTGAGACGCTTTCGCAAGATTTTTGACCCCTAGATCGTTCCCAAGAGTCATCTAAAAAATTGTCAAAAATTATGTCGGAACGTAAAATGTTGTGCTCTCCCAAAATACGGATTCACAAAGAACGATTTCCTTTCGAGAGACTGGAGTTGACCGCCATGAATGAACAAGTCCGTGCTCAAGGTTAGAGGCCAAAGGTCGAATGAACTCTGGGGAATCTTTCCCAAGATCATTAACCGTTTCAGTGCATCGCCTGAGCTCTTGCGCGTTGAAAACCTTTTTCGGGACTTTTGACCCCAGGAATGACCCCAGGGGTCAACTGCAAAATTGTCACAAAATCATATTTTAATGTAAAATGTTGTGCTCTTCTGGAATTTGAAGTCGAAAATAGGGGTCACCGTTTGAAAAATTGAAGTGGCACTGACAAAATGGCCAAGGATATGCTCAAGGTCAAATTTTAGTTCATTTTTGAGCTTCCCCTTCGACATCAGGAGACACATGTTTCGGAGTTTTTCATTATCCGAATCCATTCCCGAATTCTCATGGGGGGAGGGCTGACTCTCGGATTCTGTATAAACTTAATTAAGAGAGAAAACACTGACGATTTAATATACCTCGGATTTCCCGAAATTAATGACTGAATAGGAGTAAGACTTTGAAAAGAACACAAAAATCAATCCAATAGATGCCCGATAATTCACGGCAGACACAGTTTGTCTGTCTCGTTTACTTCAGGCGTTATAAAGCTTCCTCCGTAGCAAACTATGCTTCGATCAGTTTTACCTTTGATTCTACTTGAGTCAAATGCATCGTCTCCCCGAGAACCAGATGTAGCACTTCAACTGTATAATAAGTGCTCATCAATGGCATTTCTAACTACCATAAGTTTTTTTCACCATACTCAATCCGAATTCAAGAGAAGCGAAATCAAAAACTCCATATCATCTCTCGGATAAATCTAGCTCAAATCTACGTAAAAGAATGCATCTCGTTGATTTTCTGGAGCCAATTAAAATGGAACTGAAACTACCCCTGTCACGAAAAAGCGTATTCGCGCAAGCATTCCTAAAGAGATACGCGGACTGCAAGCTCGTTCCAAATTGGAGCTTGCACCACGGCGTTCGCGGTGCCGCGAGTTAATTCCTCAATCGCGATCCAACGAGACGCAAAAGTCCGCGCACAGCATCACGCGCGATCTACAAAGAGCCAGCTAGCGCCGTTTCCAGCAAATAAAAGCTCGTTCACCTCTGCAATGCGCGTCAGAGTAGTTAGAGGCCCGAGCGACGCTATTCTAATTGGCGGAACGCGGGGCGCTCAAAGGGGCGCGCTTTATGAAATAATAACGATTAAAATTTTAATCAGCTGAAAGTTGCTGAATTCCCGAGAGGCGAGCGATTTGGAAGAACAATCCATCTTCGTCTCGTTTCTCGCCCTCATCTGGCCTTTGTGTCTCTTTCTACGCGGAGCGAAGGGATATCTCACTCGGTGTGGCGAGTCGGAGGCGAGATCTGACAAAGTAAACCGAGGGAAAATGAACGAGCCGGAGAGTAGAAAAGGAAAGGGCCGGGGCACAGCCCGTGGCTGTCTTTGCAACATTTTTAATCTCACGAGTTTTTGTTCGCCCGTCCGTCTTTCTCGGTTGTTTCATTCAATTATTGAAACGCTGCCAAGAGTTGGAATGAAGCCTGTCCAGAGGCGGCGAGATTGAAAATCTTGATGCTTAATTGATCGAGACTTGAAGTTTAACTTGTGATTCATGAAGAGGAATGGAGTTGGCTTTTTTCATCGGACTAGAACGCTTATTTTGTATTCAACTTTTCTTCGTAGTATTTACTCGTAGAATTCAAGAATTTGAAAATTTTCGGCTAAGGAAGATCTTATGTGTAATCATGCGAGAATAATATTATCTTCGTTGAGATGGCAACATTTCGTTGGGGTTTGGTACTGCTGAATGTGTAGGGATTCCTCAAAGTAACTCTACAGAGAAGTCACTGAGAATATTGAAAATCCTCGACATATATATGATTCAACATGGTTTGAGAAGGAAATTCAATGATAAAAAAACGGGTTATGATATTGGAGGTCATTTTCATAATCTTCTGGGATGCGAACCTCCCTTTGTGATTGGTAAATTTGACCTCTTTGAATTTTTTGGTTTCTGGGAAAAACATAAAAAATTCACATGCATCGAATCATTCTGGTGAGTTAATTTAACAGCGTTGAGTAGTTCCAGCTATTCTTGGAGATCAAGATTTCACATAGAGGCGAGAATTGGCCCAACTTTCCTAAAGTGGAGTTTCATTTTCGACTTTGTATAATTGACCTCTAAGAGGTTTGGAAAAAGGGGGCGGGACCCGCGACAGTCGAAAATTCTGCATTTTCATACGAATTAGAGACAAGAACAAGAGAATCTATTTCCGGAATCAAATCAAATCAAGCTCTGAATTTGGCTGATGCGTCACGGAATTCTCAAGTGGCATTTAAGTTCGCTCCGGTTGCCAGTCAAGAAATGGTCGAAAACCCTTCAACTATGTACCTTTGCTTCCTAATAATAACGTGATATAAGAAATCGAATGCAACAAGATCCGACGATCAAGATATTCTACATCAAATTGAGTGATTTCGCCTTTTTCAAACCATAGAGTCCATCACATCGTATGGTAATCAATACCTTCAGCAAGGCTCTTCCCAATTTCGCGACGAATCACGAGAGTTTTCTTTGCCGATTTTTACAATCACCTTCCAGAGTTTATTTTCCAACTAATTACTTTCCAGCTCACGAGTAATTGAAATTCATGGGCTCAAAGAACCGTACCCAAGTATAAGCAGCTTCTGCTCGGAAAGACAGTGCGGATCAACCCGAGAGATCACACATCCGAAGCGTCGAACCCGGGGAATGCCTAATCGCCATTCAATTAGCGGCGCGCCATTAAAGTCGCACTTTAGATTTTTTTTCAGACTCTGTGGAGAGTGCACTCAAGCCATGCAGTTTCGATCCAAACTCTGCCCTTTCCCATCCACATCCATATCTCTTCATCCCTCACTTCCTCAATCTGTCTATTTCTCTCTCTCTCTCTCTCTCTCTCTCTCTCTCTCTCTCTCTCTCTCTCTCTCTCTCTCCCTCTCTCTCCTTCTCCCTCTCTCTCTCCCCCCCCCCCTCTCCCCCCTTCCCCCCCGC
>JAPYYZ010005712.1:0-12766 GCA_030522705.1 Eretmocerus eremicus | reverse complement strand
GTGTACATTTTGTATATGAATTTATCTCATTTTTGCCATGGCGCGAATAAAAGGGTATCTATCTATCTATCTATCTCTCTCTCTCTCTCTCTCTCTCTCGCCATCTCGATGGCTGCTTTTCCTTAGCCCTCGTTCTTTCCTCCTCAATTTCTCACGGCTCGAAGCGAGAATTGTTGTCCCGCTCTCTGTTTATCGTGGCCTCGAGTTGGTTAATTATCCCAATGCTCTTTTTCATTTAACTCGCTCAAGCTATCGATGCTGGCTCGAGAAACTCGCTGGATAATCAAGTGTAATTTGGTGTAATACTTCAACTCCCTTCTTTTACAGACGATTGCGCATTATTCAATGAATAATTCTTGAAGCGTGCAAATCTGTTTCAGTTACTTAGTTCCATTGCACGAAAGTCAAACAGCAGCTTATTTCTCGTCGAACTCCTTTTTTCATTGAACAATGACATATTACACTGCTCGATTAGCTGACTTTGAGACAAAGGAAAATTGAGCACGGCAAAATATTCATGACGATTAACGTTAAGGGAGAGGAGAAGCTCTACTTTATCGACATTCGTCATGAATTGATTTGAAATAAAACAAAACAATATTTCGAAAAAGTAACTCCAAGCTGCCCTGCGTATCGGTAGAATGAACCACTAGGTAAAATTTTAAAGCGGTCCTTTGAAAGCTCTCGGAGTAATTTAAACTATAGTGCAAATATGTTGTAACTACACTACAGTTCAAATTCCTCCAATAGCTCTCAACGGATCGCTTCAGAATTTTACACAGTGGTTCGTTCTACCGATACGCAGGGCATCTCGAATTTACTTTCTCGAAATATTGTTTTGTTTTATTTTAAATCAATTTATAATGAATGCCGGTAAGGTAGAGCTTTTACACGATTACCATTCCATATAATCATAGAAACATGGAATAGGATTGAGATTCATTGTCATGAATTACGAGGATTAATTATGAATATTGCTACTATGATGCTGGAATTGATCTCATGATATAACGCGTACACGATTAAAATTTCGAGGTAATTGACGTCCAATGGAGAGTGATTGATATGCAACAATTTGATCGCCAAATATATTTGGACGTACGTGAAATTGCCGACGCATACATGCTGAATGGTCATTTGAAGCTCAGAGCACGATATGAGCCTGGCACAAAGTGGATAATCGAGGAGTTCAAAAGTGGCTCGCGTTTGATCGCGTTATATGGTCAAATTGAATTTGCGATGAGCTTGCAATTAGGCCAGACGAATCTCATAGCGAGCCATCGAATACGTTTAATTGATTAAGGAGAAGAGATCCGAGAATAATCTCCACATGACATAGAATATGATACGAGAATAAAATAAATGCTGAGAATCGCTTCTACAACAGTCTCAACAAAAAATTGGACGCGCATCGGCAGAGCGCAGACCTTATCTCGAAGCAGCGACGCCTCACAGCCACGCGGGGCTACACAGTTTTCTCTCAAGAGCCTGGGGAAATTGATAATTTTCTTGAAAAGGCGCACCATTTTGCGGGAGAATCCAAACGAAAGAGGATACTTCCATTTCTGTCTTTGTGGTCGAGAGCTTTAAGGTCTTTACGCTCCCCTTTGTTCGCGTATCCGATTGCGCAACGCTACACGAGGATGATTGGTACGAGAATCTTCATTCTCCATCGGTCGCCCCAACTCCCTTCACTCCCCTCTAAAAAATACTCGCCCCAGAGAAAAAGCGAGCGAGCGACGACGCGACGCACATCGGGCTCCGGGGCGGCCGGGCTCCCACACCTCCCAGGCGCGACGAAGCACTCGCGCAAAAGTGGAGAGAGAGAGAGAGAGAGAGCAGAGAAAAAGTTTCTGCCTCTCAATGGTGCGAATTCGCGAAACACGGGCGACCAAGAACAAAAGCCGGGCTCTCTCGTGCCCCCCTTTGCATATATACATCGCTCGGAGGAGGCGCGGGTGGAGCGCGAAAAAAAGCCGAGGGGCGGCCGGGGGCGTCCCTGGCAAGCCGAGCGAGTAATTAAACAGCGGCGCGGAGCAGCTCTCCCTCTCGAGTCTCGCGCGCGTCTGCGGAAAAGGGAAAGCGGGTGAAAAAGGGATACGACGCGGCAAGAGTTACCCACTAAACTCGTGGCCGCGGGAGCAGCGCGCAATCAGCCGCCCCCGCGCGCACCACACGTGCCTCCCGTCCTCTTGTATATAGTTACGGGCGCGCCTCGTTTCACCTGCGCCACCGCGCCACGCCACCCGCCCACGCCTCGCGAGAGTCAGAGACAGATAGAGCGGGTGGCGCGGCCGAATTAATATTCCGCGCCAGCCCAGAGAGGGGTGGGGGTGGATTATACGCTGGAGAGCAGCGAGCAGCGAGAATTGGATGCCGGTGTCTCGGGTTTGCCTGCTACGAGAGCTGCCATTAATACGTATCCCGCTCTATGCCCGGTGCACGCACTTCCGCAAGCGAGAGAGAGAGAGGGGGGGGGGCGAAATTTATCTGCAGCCGGAAGCCTGACGTTCGATCAGGCTCGAGCGCCGCATTGTTAGCCGACGCATTATACGCCGCGTCGCGGATAGAGAGACTCGTCCGACTCGCTCAACTTCCTGCGCTTGCGGCCCGCTGGCCGTTCGCCTCTGTACAGCGACCCTCGCTCTATATCCATCGCTCTATACTGCTCTCTCGAGTTGGCGAGCGTGAAAAAAGCTTCTGGTGGCGTCAAAGCACTCTTGCTCGCTCGATTTTCGACGCTGCCCATTTGTCGCCCGCCCCAGCTTCCTCTCTCTATGTATCTCCGATATGCTTTATGGCCTCCCGTCGTTTATACTCGCGTCGTCTTTTTGATACCGAGCGCGGAGGCTTTGATGCGAGCGAGCGAGGGAGCATCCAGAGTTGAGACATATATCAGTGGGTGCTTCTTTGTGGTGGTGAATATAATTATTGCGAAAGGGATTGTGGTCGGAATGGATGGGTACAATGTGCGAGAGACGGAGGAGGGAGAATTTAGGAGACGCGGCATAACGCTCGATGAGCTCTAATTGTTCCTCATCCGGCGAAAACTCTTGTACAGCGTCGCGAAATAATGAAGCTCGGCAGTCTCGTTGAGGACGTATTGCTTGCGACGCTTGCCACTGCTCTAATTTTAGATTTCCGAAAAATTAGAACGGGAGGGAAAGAGAGAGAGAGAGAGAGAGAGAGAGAGAGAGAGAGAGAGAGAGAGAGAGAGAGAGAGAGAGAGAGAGAGAGAGAGAGAGAGAGAGAGAGAGAGAGAGAGAGAGAGAGAAAGCTGACAGCTGTAGAACTGGGCCAACTCGGCGAAACTCCTCAGAATCTGTCCGTCCGAGTGCAGTGCCGCGTCTTCCAGATGTTTCCCACCCCGCGCATCTTATTCACGTGTACGTCCACCGAGACTTCGCAACTCCATAAATACTAAAGCAAGGCGAGCGGATTACTCCAATCTCTCCTCTGGAATCTCTCAAACTTTGTCATCACTATTCCATGATCGTCAATCTTTGAGTGATCGCCGAGATGGCAAAGTTCGAGGCAGCCCTGAAATCCCTGAGCAGGCGTATTTTTACCCCCAGAGCACCTTTGTGAATCTGGCGCTCTCTGTATAAGTATATGATCGACTAAGTCTATTCTTTCCTTTTTCTTTAACTGTACTAACTACGGATTAGAATTGGATGTCGAATTGGATATTGGATTCTCTTTCCGTAAATTTGATCGACATTGAATGATTTACAGTGTTGTTTGAGATCTTGACGTTCCAAAATTTAGCATCGAAACAAAAATTGGTTCTCGACGAGAGCAAACGTTTTGAATTTGCTCTTTTATAGCTTGCGCGTTTCCTCCATTTTTGCGCGCATTCATGTTGGCGTTTTGTAAACACTTGGCCTTTATCCGCACTCTGACCTAGAAGGGCTTGGAAAACATTTCTCCCTCTTGGTCGTTCAGTCCTCGCACGATTCTTCATGCTTCATTGCACATTCATCTACAAATATATTATTTCAATATATTGGTGTACCGATGAATCATGCCCTGCAGTCAGATAATTTCTATTTGATAATCTATAATTTTTCACTAAGATATTTCCCAGGAATTATTCTTCTTATGAAAAATCTTTGCTTCCGTGAACGCGTTCTTTCATTTTCTCTTATTCTATCAAGGATTGACTGGCCACCCATAAGTTCTATGAAACGTTAATTGAGGCAGGTACTTGGAATTACTGTCACCGTTTGACAAGCAAAAAGATCTAGAATATCCAGGGTAATTACGATCCAGCCATGCGAAAAGCTTTCCTCTTGATGAGAGAGAAAATGGTTCTTACTACCCAATTCATCTCAATCTATTCTCTCATTATAATTCTCATTTATCCGAGAATTTGATCGATCGTGATTCATTATGGTAAATCCATGATTACCTAACTTAGTAACGACCAAACAGCCATCATTTAGCACATCAATTCTAGTGCTGGGAATATTTCCACGACAGAAATATCCTTATTAGACGTAATTACTCTCTAATAAGCTTTTTCGAATTAGGAAGTCAAGCTGGGATATAACGATAGCCCGTGCATAGTCAGTTCATTAGTCGATATCTCACTCATTCATCAAATCAGACGATTCTCGTTTAAGATTAATCAGTTTATGGCGACATGTTTTTTCAACGATTTGATATACTTGGCTTGCCGGTATTTGCACGGTCATTTTCACCATCTTGACCATCTTTATGAGCTCGGATTCCATGATTTGAGATGTAGCGGTGATGGGATTTATATATTTTGATGTTTTGATTCCTCACTCAGGTTTCCCATCTTTTTCAGATATGCAAGTCCTCCTTATTGTCTTTTGTTTTTGGAATTGGAGAAAACATTTACCGGATGTCTGAATTTTCCTCAATATTCGATGAGACATCATCATAAAAATTTCGAAAGATGAAAATCTTCTCACCCTAGTGCATTTGTAAAATATAGAACTATGATTATTCGTACGAGTCAATGCTATGTTGTCCATCAAGTGCCTTTTCCATGGCAAAGATTCTTTGGGTTACTTGTACTCTACTTTTCTCCGATCCTCTGAAAAATCTAAGGAGAATCCGTATCCAACTTATTGCTCAATTTTCAAAGCATGTATACATTGTGGCTGGTTTGTTCGTGCATTCCTGACTTTGCATCTCTATACGATGGTTAATTTCGTCGAATCAAGAACATATCTTCGAATTACATTCAGATAAGTATAAACTATGTACATTGTACATAACAGACAATGTCATTATTCCTCGTTAGGGTGAATTTTTATGGAAGCCTGAAATTTTTGAGTGTTGAAAAAACACTCATCGGAAACAGAGTCGTAGGTGTGGTGACGTTTACATAAATGTGATGTCTTGGGAAGCTTGAACGAGCAGAGAAATCGCCTCGCCTTTTCCTGAACACGAAGGACGTACTCCTTTGAGGAATCATAGCTCGAATCCTGCGAGCTTTCAAGCTGGGGGGAATTCGATTATACGTCGCAGTGTTTCGATTAGTTCGCCGCGAGAACGCACTCCGCGAGCTAATTCCAGTTGACAACTTTGATAACGCGAGCGTCTCTCAGAAGGCAAAGCTCAACGGGAACCTACGACAGCCCAGATGCACCGCCTCGAAATGCTCATACACAGAGAGCAGAGCCATCCGAGCGGAGAATATCGTCGGCACAAAGGTGGAGCGCACAGCTCGAATCTCTTCGTCGACTCTATGCATCCGGCGCATCAAAATAATCTCCTTACGCGAGAGTGTGGGAGCAGTTGGGGCGCCTCATTATCGAATGCTTTGTGGGACCACGAGGGCGAATAATCGCGACATGGTTGCGCTGCGCTCTTCTTCGGCCCCAAAATAAATTCAACCCCTCGCTCTGCGTCTCAAACACTCCCGCATTCGAACGTCGTTCAAAGACGAGCGCAAAAACATACGAGTGGGATTTCACGATATGAAAAGCGAGACTAGTGTCCGTGTGCAAAACTCACGTGGCGTATCAGCCGGTCGCGAAGAGTCCAAGAGATCGATCGGAGAGCGCTCTTTCGCGCAATATCGGCTGACTCCCGACAGCAGCAGTGGTGGATCACAATATGACGACGCCAGAGAGCCAATACGAATTCTCATGAGCTTGCGCGTACGAGCGCTGAATTTCAACGAGCAATACCGTCCGGCCTAATCCGCGCTGGCCGACGCACGGCCGCCGCTAAGCGCGCGGAAACAACGAACTGCACAGCACACCGTATAACGCCGAGGCCATAATCGCCAAAAACGCCCACGACGCGCACCATCGAGCCATTATCGCACATCATCATCGGCCCGAACACGAGCTCATCTCACTCCACACGCGCACGTTGTTTTAGAGCCATCGCGTTATACGCTATAATGCCCCGTCGATTTTCCACGCGAGTTTTCATAGCGACGGGGGTATACGTGTTAATATAAAAGTCGCGCACGTCGCGGCGCGCCGAGCCTCGTAACTGGATTACACAGAGTCGGGCGCGCGTCTCTCGAGGCAGACAGACAGACTGCAAGCTCTCTCTCATTCTCTCTTCGAGCGCTCCACATTCCGCGAGACGCGCGCAACACTCTTATACCCGTGGTATGGCGGTGGCCTAACCGGATTACGAATTATCATAAGCGCCGAGAACCGCCGTTACCGCGCTCCGTATACACTCTCTCGTTCGGCCAACGCGGCTTATCGATTCGGAGGCTCGATATCACGCGTCCCCATCCATCCGCGTCTCCGAGGAGCTTGCAGAGCTTGCAGAACCCGGAGGCTGTGCGAGGCTCGTGTAGATATATAGGCGGGGCGTCTCGCGGAGCTCGGGGTAGGGGGTCAGATCGAAGATGAGCGAATATTCTCCGGGGCGGAAATGAAGCGTTGCAGAGAGAGTCGGCGCTCGATCACGGCCCCGAGTGGCACCGAGACAGAGCCTGCCGAGTGAGAAATTGAAAGAGCTCTCTAGATCAGCGCTGACGTTTCTAACGGCCCGCTCTTCTACGCTGCCTCTATACCGCAGCGAAGGAATTCTTCCTCGCGCCCTTGTTCTCCGTCTCGCTCGAATCGTCTTCGGTGCAGTCCGAGAGTGGATGTCGTCGCGAGGACATCTTTTGGCCTCCGAGAGAGGAGGAAAATGTATATTTCCCGCGAATGATGATATTGTAGGCGGGACTCGACGCTGCAGAGCGAGCGTTTCGAGCACTTTCGAGGTATATCGGCGCGCGAGAGCCTCGGAAACTTTTCTACCGCGCTAGCGCTGAATATATCTATAAGCAGGAACGCAATGAGATCATAAACTCGAAGGAAGTTTCTTTCATCATGATCGAATGCCGCGCCCGTATTGCCGCTCTTTATCCCGGGGGAAGAGCTTCACGACGCGAGACGAGACGAACACTTTGGTGATTACTGCCAAAGAGATTTCGCCGATATTCGCTCATTCGTATTCTCCGCGCCCTCGCGAATTTTGCGTTTCTCTTCGTGTGCTTGCTCTAGAAATCGAGGAGAAATAAACACGTATCGCGATGTATATTTGCTCAGCGAGCAGAGCGATCGGACGAACGATGGCGTGCGGTGGCAGCTCCTCAAGAATTCAGCACTGAACTCGTTTCGCGCGCCCGCGAGCCATGCTTTCGAGATCCGCGAGGGCAGAAATTCTTCGGCCGCGGAGACGAGGATATTTCGAGGAATCCGGACGATCGTCCGTTGCTCTCGATTGAGAGTAAAAATTCCATAAGTCAGCTTCGCTGCGGCGGTGGGGCAATCGATACGACCGCGTGCTTCGGGTTTCGGGACGCGGCTGTGTGTATAAATAATATGGCCAGGAGTTAAAGGGGCAGAAACCACAGGAGGGTAGCCTATTTATAAGCCTCGCCCCTATCGAATTGGAAAAATCAATCACGCTCTTGTTTCGTCCGATCAATTTTTCAGCGTTCCAATCATACCGCGCGCTCCTCGCGTCGAGCCCTAATATTGCGCGCGCTTTCGAGTCACATTCAAATGGTCGAGTGCCGCGCGCTCATCAAGGGGCGCGTTCACCGCTCGCGAAGATGGATGAGCGGTATCGATTTCAGGGACGAGTTTTCCGACGAGGCGGATAAAAATCTTGGCGCCACGTGGCCAAGTTTCATCCCACGCTGTATTGCAATCTCATCGGATCAATTTTTTTCAGCCGAACGTTGCCGCAAACTCTATAATGGGATAAGCCGGCCGAGCGCTGCCACTTTATTCGCGCGTAGCTCGAGCGATGCCGGCAAGCGCGGCAGTGGGTCGGAAGACTTTTTGCGCATTACATCGTCATCTCGGAGCGGACGTATCGATTGCAGAGACAAAGTGAGCGAGAGAGTATTATTACTACATCAAAGGGGTTTCGTCGCGTTGACAACAAGAAATAGACGAAATCAATCGATGTGGGGGCTGCTGGATAGAGAGAGAGAGAGAGAGAGAGAAAGGAGAAGAAGCGGAGGTGGCGGCCGTAGCCTCGAACGACGTGCAAGCGGCAGCTGGAGCGACAAGGCGCACCGGGGATTATAATTAAAAGCTCAGAGGATAGACGGGCGCCGAGCTTGCGTTGGCTGCCGGTGGCGGGCAGCTCTCCACGATATATAGCCCTCAAAAAAATCTCCGTCGAGCGATACACGGCTCTAAAACGCCCGATAGCCCGCCGAAGCCGCCGCCGCCTTTGGTCGTTATTCGGTCAATAAGCGGCTGTCGCTCTCGCAAACAAGCTCGCGCGCGCGCCAAGGGCCCTTTTGTGGCCCTTCGTACTCGTATATACGTATAATACCTCGCGGCGTCGCTCCCGAGGCGCACTCAATCGAGTCCGGGGGGCGCGAAACGTCTCCGCGTTGTCCCGGGGCTATCGTTTCGCGCGCGCGAGAGGGAGGACGCCAAGGCGGGTCCCACATGCTGAATCTTGGCATCGATTTTTCCCAACGAATTGTAAGGCTCCGCGGGGAAACGAGGTCAGCCTGCGAAGCATCCCCCGAAAGGTCGCACTGCACGCGGGCTGACAAACGTATATAGTCGCTCGCTCGCTCGCTCTCGGGACGCGCTCCGGCGACGAGCAAATAAAATCGAAGGGTGAAAGCACGAGGCCGGGTGTGTGTATGTGCAGTGGACGCGTCGCCTATACACGAGAGAGAAAGCGAGGCGCCCCGTGCGCCGCACCGCATCGCCCCGAGACATATAGACGCGGCGACGACGACGCCGTTGCAGCGATCCTAATGGACGCGCGATCGCTCTCCCGGGACTGACGAGCGCGATCTTCTTGCGCCCGCTTATATCGATGAGCCTTTTTCGACTTGCCTCCCCTCCAACGGCAGTATAAATGTACTTCGAGCGCGCTTAAAGACTCCACACAGCCGCGCGCTCGTCAAATGGGCTGAGGGGAGTATTGTCCGGGAGATTGGATGGATGGTCGCGGGCTGTGTTGCAGCTATAGGCAAACGGCACCAAGTCGCGATGAGTCATCTCAGAGCTTGCAAGCTCCGAGAGCCGCGTGTACGGGCTGGAGGCCGCAAGAAGCGCGCGATTGCGTTTTCATTGTTCCTATCGAAAATCACCTTTTCATTGCCGCTGTAGGGAACTTGGGGGGCTGCCAACCCACGAACGTGAGCGGGATCGCCGGATCCCGACGGGGAGAAAATTCAAGAGTCAAGGGATCATTTTCGTTGTCTTATGTATCCGCTTAAGGACGACGCTGGTAGGTACTGCTTTTGCGGCGCGATGCCGATGTGCCGGGAAGCCGACACGAGCTCGGGACGCTTAACGCCGTGATAAAGCAAGAAAACAGTTTACGAAGTTGTTTCGAGGCAGCTTAATGTGCCCTAACCGGGAAATCCCCTCGGGGCAGAACGTCATAGACAAATGATTTTGAGTGGCTACGGTTTCGCTCTTGTGCGGTGTTTACACAGCCTAGCGATTACACACTACCGCGGAATTAATTTGTTCCTCCGCTACTTGCATTGGATTGATTAAAGCCCGACGGCTCGTCTTGTCCCTGCAATCTCACCAATCTCTCTGAATGAACTTCTCATCGAGTTTTCGTCTCGTGTGAGCAGTATTTACCGAGTCTATGAAAAGGAGCAAATGTTTGTGGTAGGTTTCGACAGCATTAACAAAGCGAATTAAAATCACGCGAGGTATAACGCGATACCCGCCCTAGGCTCGTGTTGTTGAATCCTGCGCAAACCTCCAGTTGAGATCTATTGTCTATCATTCAATTCTATTTCATAGTATTTTTTTGAAATCGAATACCCTCAGCCTGGAATGGATCCCACGTCAAACTTCGCGTGATTTTGACGAGGTAGTGCTACGGAAACTTGTCACAAGCGTTTGTTCATTCTCGACAGAATCAGCAAAGTATTGCTCGACCAATCCGTGAAACAAAAATAAACCCTCATCAATCAGTTATTCTCGTCTTGCTGTCCAACAAACGGTTTTCTTACGTCCAACTCAATTACACCATACTCTTTTACAATAGCAATCTCTTCCCTCAAAGTAATATATTGATATATATGTGTATATTACGTTCGCACATTCCCTACCGATCGTGTTCTATTGATCGATCGTGGTTGCTATATAGTTCTGTTGTTTTGTTGACGCTACGAATTCAGTCTGCTCGTGATTGTCACGGAGTTAAAAGGCGAGGCCGTAATGCCCTCCCTCGCTCCCCTAACGTAAAATCCGTTCCGGGAATATCTCGACGTTTACTGAATCAAATCACACGAAATTTGATGCGCAACTACGGAATTTTTATAAGAACAGGGCCACGGAGCCAAATGTTACAATAATTGCGTAAAATGCAACTTACAAAGCATATATATGTACACTCCAAACGTCGTCTGCTCACGCGGATCGATCGTGCAGAAGCATGGTGCCGAAATCCACTCGGCACGCCAAAATTACATCACTTATTTCCAATTTGGCTCCGTAGCCCCGTTCTTTTCATTATTCTGTAGATGCACATCAAATTTTGTGTAATTTGGTTCAGTAGGAGTCGAGACATTCCCGGAACGGATTCTGGGTTAGAGGAGGCGGGGGGTATTACGGCTCGCCCAATAGAGTGCGTTGGTCATGTTTGTAATCAGTGTATACTGATTATTGTTACACGCGAGTGTAGCAATATCTTCAGTACCAGCCCTGACAGACCCCGCCATCGTCACATTGACAAGCCTAGCGGGGCGGGAGGGATCGGGACAAAACGGTATTGATTTTTTCTTTTCATCTTTATAATCAATCTGTCAATCTTGTGTCAGGGTACTTTCTCAAAATTCAGCATCACGAGCGTGGGTGGACATCACATCGACCCTCGTGTAATTTTGGCAAGATGTAATGGTGATAACGCCAAACCTTGCCACAAACATCAGCTCATTACTGTCACAGACTTGGCCAGCTAATGCTGGACCGGTCCACAAAAAGTTAGTTATAAAAACGTCATTGATCTCGGCCATAGGCTGCGAATACCCTCTTGAAAATTCTTTGAACAAACTCAAAACAGGATAGAGGTACAGATGAGAGAGAAGAAATTTAATATCTTTTTTGAGGATCTTCTGAATTGTTGATGTCGCGCGTTTGGCCTTGTGAGTATCAAGTGACTCGGCGAGTTGTGATATGGGAGTGAAATTGATGTTTTAGCGAGCGTATCATTTCCATCCTTATGAGTACTATATAACACGATGAATAAATCATGACTTGATGAACTATTCGGGTGTGCATAAGAGTACGAAACGGCTCGACGCGAAAAGCATTTAATTTCTGCTCGTGCCACCTCTCATGCCTTTCTCACGACGACGCAATTCGCCAAATTCTAATAGTCTAACGAGACAACGACCTTTGCTTCGCGCACCAAGCTGCTCTTCTCGCTCGCACTTGCCATCAGCAAGTTTAGTCGCCACTGATTCAAGCAAGCAGTATTGTGCCCACCGTTGTGTCGTCGCTTATTTTCACCACGCCTCGTCGCATCAGAGCCGGCTTTCTCGTATTCTTCACTCGCTCTCAATTTGTCCCAAATTTACCGCGCACCTTCTGCACTATATAGAGGGGTCCCGACCAAAGTAAGTCTATTTTTCTAACTTTATCGTAGTCTTGATCTGCACGCTTTTCTTTCTGTTTTTATCAACGCATTCTTAACCTCGTTTCGAGGTTATTCTGCGGGACCTACAGTTTTAGGTGGGTTCCGAACCACCGAAACCACCGAAAAGGCACTTATGAAAATTCACATTGTTGCCGGCCGGGATTCGAACCCTGGCCTTCCGCGTTGAAGGCCAGAACCTCAACCACTAGGCCGCGGTGGCTTCTGCACGCTCGGAATATCTTTCAAGAAATATTGTCTCAGAGTTTTTCAACAAAAACATCTCCCCCCCCCCAATACCAGGAATATTGTGTGATATGTCAAGTTTGAGCAGAGTATTAAAAGCATCAAAACTGGGTCCTATTTTGTGGCCTTTCCAAAAATGGACTTACGTCACTTTGGTTGGGAACCATCCTAATGTAAATGGTGCTTTCCTCGACTCATGAGCAATCGCGCGTATCTTCAGAATACCATTTTTGCCGATAAACCTCGAGTTCTCTTGGCGCACCGCGGAACTCGGACTAATTCGGAATCTTACGTTTTTGAGATGGATGTTTTCTTCTTGACGCTGGATCGCCGAGCTGGCCGCAACTTATCTAGCTCGCGCAGTCATCGCGCTCGCGCCGGTGCCGTAATTTTCCGCCCTCGCGTTTCTCAGCAACTTTCTCTCAGTGCCGCGACCTCGCGACTT
>JAPYYZ010005710.1:0-10965 GCA_030522705.1 Eretmocerus eremicus | reverse complement strand
TACCAACAAAATGACGTGTGATTCATTCTAATAGAGTCACCCGTTCGCTAAATATTCGTTTTTTACTTTTTTTTTCCGTAACATCCCAGTGTGCGGCGCTTCAGCGCTCGATTTGCTCCAGCTATTCCATTCACTCATACTCGCCAGCGTGGCGCTATCACGCTTCTTGATGAAACCAATCATAGAGTCCAGAAACATGATTGAGACCATAAGTGGCTCCACGGAGAGGCAATCACTTCCGATTGTATTTTCCATCATTTTTGATCCTACTCTCTCTCGAACCTGCAGTTTTGTTTTGAGTCTTGTTCCAGCTTCTCACTTAATGAACATCTTATAATCACTCAACCTCGCATATATAATATCGGCAACGAGGATGGGATCTGAAAAGAATTGAGTGATATTGTATCAAATCCGTATCGGATCACTATTACGAGTCAGTAATGCTGTGGAGTGAGATATTTTAAACAGGAAGAATTTCAAAGTATTTAAACAAGACCTAAAGGTATACTACATTGATGATACAGATGTTACATCGCTCTTTGAATCGAATGAATCTTGAGTCAAGCATTGCAAATTGCAAAATCTACGAAGATATCTGTTCAAACTGTTCTCGTTGAGATTGCTACAGACTCACAGTTCGGTATCAATTGATATTCACAAAGATAGTGGTATCTTTTTTCATCAAGATTGAACGCCGTTGGTTGTGTCTTGCTCACAAACCATACCATACGATAATTCACGAAACGACCTCCACCCGCACACTACAAAGAGGAAATCTTGAAACAAGACGAACTTTGTCTCAATTCGAGAGTGTGCAATTTTAAGATTCTCCAATATCTTAAATTTAAAAATCCGAAATTCATAATTTGTTTCGCTACTGACTTTGAATCGGATGACGAATGAAATAACTTTAAGTCAAGACGGACAGTACTAGATTGATCAAATCATTCATTGAGACTCAACAGCACGAGAGTAATTGGTGGATTATGGGCGTCAGGAATGACATTCTATACATTATGAAAGCGAGCGCCCTTAGGCTGTTGGCTCGACTTGCGAAAAGAACTCTAGTGCGAAGTGAGTTGAGTACTCCACATAACTCTTTAGTGAAGCAATGAAATGGAGAGGGAAGGCTCATTGATATGTTGAGACTGTCTCATTTCTCAAGTCAGTCAATCACTGATGGCAGTGTCAGAATTGGAAACGTTTTGAAGCACAAGACCCTTGAGGAAGGTATTCTTGTTGAATATTCACTTCTCATCGTAGAAATTTATGTCAATGATCTTAACTACCTGTGATTCATATGAATACATAAAATCATGAAGTAGGTTGTGTTTAAAAGTCCTGAAGCCATAACCTTGTTGCTTGAATCTATGGACATGCTCTGGACCGTGATTCTCCCACAAAAAACACGTCTCACATTATCATGATATTGAGTTGCCCCGGAGTCTGTCTCAAGCCACATCGATACCTACCACAGCCTCATTCGTTTGCGAGCGCGCACATCCCTGCTGAGGATAATTTCCTGGGATCCCAATGAGAGACTGGGACCGTCCTGGGATGCCCATGAGACAACCGTAGGGCCTCCATGGGATCTCGTGATATGGGACTCTAGGTGCCAAGGGACCTTATAGGACGACGTGAGACCTCATGGGACCTCATGGAAAGCCCATTGGAGCCTTGGGACCATCCTGGGACTATCCTGGGACTATCCTGGGACCTGCATGGGACCTTGTGAAATGGGGCTCTACGTACTGGAGGACATCAAGGGACGTCGTGGGACCTCATGGGATCTTATGAGAAGCCCATGGGACCCATGGGGAACCCATGAGACCATCCTGGAAACTCCTGGGATCTCCATGCCACCTAGTGAAATGGGGCTCTAGGTACCGAAAGACCTCATAGGACTACGTGGTACCACATGGGAACTCATGGAGAGGCCATGGAACCCATGGGAAACCCATGGGAAGATCCTGGAACCTCCTGGGACCTCCAAGGGACCTCGTGATATGGGGCTCTAGGTGCTAAGGGACCTCATTAGACGAAGTGGAACCTCATGGGACCTCATGAGACCTCATGGGAAGCCCATGGGAGCCATGGAACCATCCTGGGTCCATTCTGGGATCTCCTGGGACCTCCATGGGACCTCGAGAAATGGGTCTCTAGGTGCCAAGGGGCCTCATAGGACGACGTGTGACCTCATGAAACATCTTGGAAAGCCCACGGGACCCATAGGGAACCCCTGGGACCTCCTGTGACCTGCATGGGACCTTGTGGAATGGGATTTTACGTACTGGAGGACCTCAGAGGAAGTCGTAGGACCTCATGGGACCTCAAGGAGAGACCATGAGACCCATGGGAAGCCCATTGGACCATCTTGAGACCATCCTGGAACCATCCTGGGACTTCCTGGGACCTGCATGGGACCCTGTGGAATGTGGCTCTAACTGGAGGAACTCAAGGGACGTTGTGGGACCTAATGAGATCTCATGGGATCATCCTGGGACCTCCTGGAGAGCCCATGGGTCCCATCGGCTCCCCATGAGATTCCATGAAGTCCCACGACGTCCTTTGAGGTCCTTCAGTTAGTAGGACCCCATATCGCGAGCTCCCATGCAGGTCCCAGGTGGTCCCAGGATGGTCCCATGGCTCTTATGGGCTTTCCATAGGGTGCAATGAGGTCCCACGTCAACCTATGAGATCCCTTGGCACCGAGAGTCCCATATCGCGAGGTCCCATGGAAGTCCCAGGCGGTCTTAGGATGGTCCCATGGATCCCATGGGCTTTCCCTGAGATCCCATGGGGTGACACGACGTCTCTTGAGGTCTTTCAGTACGCAGAGCCCCATTCCACGAGGTCCCATGAGGGTCCCAGGAGGTCCCATGAGGGTCCCAGGAGGTCCCATGAGGGTCCCAGGAGGTCCCATGAGAGTCCCATGGGAGGTCCCAGAATGGTCCCATGGGTTTCCCATGGGTCCCATGGGCTTTCCACGAGATCCCATGAGGTCCCACGACGTCCCTCGAGGTCTCTGAGTACGTAGAACCCCATTTAACGAGGTCCCATGCAGGTCCCAGGAGATCCCAGGAAGGTCCCAGGATGGTCCCAGGATGGTCCAATGGCTGCCATGGGCTTTCCATGAGTTCCTATGAGGTCTCACGTCGTCCTATGAGGTCCCTTGGCACCTAGAGTCCCATATCACGAGGTCCCATGGAGGTCCCAGGAGGTCCCAGGATGGTCCCATGGGTTTCCCATGGGGCCCATGGGCTTTTCATGAGATCTCCTGAGGTCTCACGACGTTCCTTGAGGTCTCTTAGTACGTGGAGCCCCATTTCACGAGGTCCCATGCAGGTCCCAGGAGGTCCCAGGAGGTCCCAGGATGGTTCCAGAATGGTCCCAGGATGGTCCCATGGCTCCCACGGGCTCACCATGAGTTCCCTCGAGGTCCCACGTCATCCTATGAGTTCTTCCGGCACCTAGAGCCCCATATCACGAGGTGCCATGGAGGTCCCAGGAGGTCCCAGGATGGTCCCATGGGTTTCCCATAGGTCTCATGGCCTTTCCATGAGTTCCGATGAGGTTCCACGTAGCCCTATGAGGTCTCTCGGCACCTAGAGCCTCATTTCACGAGGTCCCATGGAGGCCCTACGGTGGCCTCATGGGCGTCCCAGGACGGTCCCAGTCTCTCACTGTGATCCCACTGGGATCCCAGGTAGGTCCCACTGGGATCCCAGGAAATCATTTTCAGCAGGGATATTGAACGTTGTTCATAATAATCATCTATTGATCCCAAGTGATATCACGATTGTTAGATCATGCTCGGCCAATCCTCGTTTCAAGACCATAGAATCTCTTAATTCGAGAGGGAGCTTCATGTCAAACGCCGTGAGAAGTCTGAAAGCAGGCGACACTCTTCCTTTGAAACATTCATCATATCAATTTCAGAGATGAGTCTCTTCTTTCAAGATGTGATCTCTCACTCCGAGACGATATGCTCTTGAATTGGGATTAATCGGTCAAATCTGGATCTTAATTCAAGATATGTGATTTTAAGAGATGAACACATCTCGGGATTCTTTTTCAAAGTGTAAGTTCTGTATAATCATCAAAATATTTCGTTGAACTGGGATGCTGATGCTCCTGTTACCAGCGTTGCATGCGTGGTGGCAAGGATCCTACGGCTTGGCCGCGCTGGGTGAATCTTCTGAAATTGGATTTCACTGCTATGCGTATCAATGATGGAGTATTGTAGGGTGCTCACTTCTCCGGCAGCTGCGGCGAAGATCTGTATAACCTCACTTGCAACATACTTCATCCACAGGAAGTCAAAGATGTCCCTCATCAAGACATAATCGGTGAATTGACTAATCATTCTTGATCTCAAGTCGATGAAGTGGCTGCTCATTATAGGCTCCATCACTGTATTCAGAGGAGTGACAAAAATAGAGCTGAGTTCGTTGCCGAATTGCAACGCTCTGCTTCAGATTGTGGATGAGGAGACCTGCTCGATAAGATGATTCGGAATCAACTCGTTCGTTGCTTGAAAGATGACCCGGTTCGAGCTCGTCTATCATTTCAAATGCCTGCATCTTCTAACAGTTGGGTTGAGAGCAACAACGAAATCGCTCCAGCTTTGACTCATCAAATTCTTCATCTTGATTTGAAAATCGAAGAAAACAAACAAATGTCTCCCTCGGAAGTATTGGATTTTCACGGCCTCTTCCACTCTACGGCTACAACTGGTAACAAAGTATAACTCAAGTTCCGCTGGCTATTATCATTCCCGTGCAAGTATACAATAACACCTTATGGATGGAAATCGACTCGGGTGGAGCTTTATCTGTTATTCACAAGAACAAACTTGTTCGCTCTTGGGGCCCGAAATGTACATTATCAACGGCAGAGAATCTTCATCTAGATGACTTTGAAGACAACGAAGTCAAGATTCTTGGAGCAAAAATGGCCCGAGTTGAGTTTCGTGACCATGTAGCTGATTCGCCGCTGATAATACTTGAGGGATGCAAGGACCACTGTTTGCTTGGACGTCAATGGTTCCCCGCTCTTGGTTTATCAGTTCAAGGTATCAATGCACTTTCGGCACAGGCTATGAGAAGTATTTCTTAGAAGGTCAGTACATTCTCTTATCCTATATTCGCAGCAAACGAGAGGATTTTGGGAGAATTTCAGGGTCTACCTATCACACTCGGACTCGATTGTTCTTCCTGCTGAAAATGATTCACTGGGATCCTACTGGAAACTCCACTGGGACCTGAGCCTGGGAAAATTTTAGACGAAAATGATTCCTGCGTAGAGCACTTACTTGCTAGCAAATGTGAAGATGAAGTCAAAAGGCGCAGGATTTGAGACTGATCCTGATCCCAGATGTCTCGTTTCGAGGGGGTGAGTCGTGATGGATAAGCTCGGCTCGAATCGGGAGTGATGGGTCATTGGAACCCCATAGAACCGGGATTTTGAGAAATTTCGATCGAGAGTACTCCGTGAGACACGGCCGTGCGGATTTTCCGAGCAGTCATGGAGCAGGTCGGACGCGCTTCGATCACGCTGAGTTGAATGGAGTGGAGATGCCTCGATATGAACGACCCGAAGTAATCCCAAACAGGGATTTGTATTCTTGATTTTATCAGGTAACTAAAAAACCGAGTCGGAATGGCGAGTGGGTCCTGGGATTATATAAGACTTCGTGGGGCCAAGATCTGGGAGAACCTTGAACTAGATTGCCTTGTGGTCCCGGTCGTGGGGATGTTTCGAACAGCCACGGAGCAGGTCAAACTCTTGTCAATGACAAATAACTTGGTGGAGGTCGAGATAGCCCGAAAGAACTACCGAGTCTGAAGAGATAACGGGTCTTGGGATCTTACGGGAGGTCGTAGAACTGAGCTCTACAAGAATTTCCAAAGAGAGCACTACGTGAGATCTTGTCTTGGAGAGTACTCAAGAAGCACTGGAGCATTCGGACACGTCCCAACTGCGCTCAATTTCATGGAGGTGGAGATGCTGCGAGAAAACGACCAAGTCTGGAGAAATAATGGGTCATGGGACCCCATAGGACTCCCTGGTATCCCATCATCGAGGTATCGAGGCATACTAAGGCTTCAACAAGTGTGTTTCGTTAGAGTTGATCATATGAACATCCTGAGCTGCAATGTAGTACATCATTGCCCTAGACCTGTTTGACCATTTTAGGTTCTACGACAGTTTATTCTTGAGCGAAGCGAGATAAGCAAATTCTCCGCACCCGAAACGGCCATGCGACCACAGATTGTATGGATTGCCAATGAGTACAATTTCCAAACATTTATATGACGAATATCACCCGCTTATAAAGACGTACATTCATATAGGCTGGATGAACTTCCATGATTGATTTGTTGAAATACGAAGACTGTATGGACCATGACTCACTTTATTCAGAATTCTATACATTCCTCTGGATTCTCTTATCTCGACGAATATTCCTTCAAATCAGATCATCAATCAGGCCGCTCCATAGATCCGTACAGATATTGACAATCATACCCATACCAGAATTACAAGAGTTGTGAGGTTTTCCGCAATTACTTCCTTCGCTACATGTATGGAGACTATGTATTAATAAGGGATGCGAATTCATCTGATTTTCTCCAGAATCAGTACAATTCACGAATATACCGTCATGGTTGAGACCGGATGAATGTACAGGATTGACCAGAGAAACATCTCCATCGATGGTCACAACATTATTGAGCGAGGTGAATGTGTTAACTCCTTGCACAGTGATATTCTTGGCAGCGACGCACAGTGGGGCGAGAACAGTAATTTTTGGCTAAAATCAGCACCGCGCGAGTATTTGAGCTATCGGTATGATTCAAAATGGAATCTCTCCGTCTTTTCCAGCTCTACAGAATGAACCTGCACGAATTTTGAATAGAGCGACTTTTTGTGTTCGAGATATAGTTATGAGCCAAAGGACCCCGCACTGAATACATTGATTTGAGGTCCCGGTAATTTTCAACGAGACTCTAGCATCTTGTAGATTGAAACACCGCGATGAAAAGTTCATATAGAGTCAAAGAGCAAAAACGTTTCGGTCTCGAGATATAAAGCTCCGAAATCAAGGAAGTTGAGGTGTTGCAGGGGGTTATGTTGACATCTTAATGGAAGCTCGTTCGGTAGCTTGCAAGGAAGGTTGCATTTGCTGCATGATCAGAGCGCAGGATGTAAGAGCATGATATTATGAGCCCAGTCAAAAGACTGACATGCAGGAATCTCAACGAATGTACATTCGGCCAACCCCGTGACCGTCGGGGCTCATTTTTTGCACGAAAACCCGTGAATAATATAACCGAGTTTGCGTAGAATGTTCGTTCAAAAATACTGTACATAGCTGAACCGGGGGCCGGATTTTGAGTTTATCCGTAAGTTCTAGCAGTATTAATCAAATTTCGAGTCCTCATACTTGTTCATCGGGGAAACAAGAGATTACAACCGAGCAGTATTTCCCGAATTTCTGATTTCGGCGTACAATCTCTCCTATGAAGATTGCGGATCATTCTATGGTAAATGAAAAGTCTAGCGGTGGGAGTATAGGTCAAACTCAATCATTCGACCCAATGCAAGATGGGATTTCATTTCTGAGATACACAAGAGTCGATTGGATATGTAACTATCGAGCTTCTCTCCTGAAAACGAATGACACTTATAGCTCTGATCGCGTCGCGTTCACCGGATACTGATTTAATCGGTCTGACAATGCACAGATACCTCCTCCAATGCCTTTCAAACGGGGTCAATATTCTACACATAGAGGATCTGTTGTATCTTTAAGAATTGGACGAGCCAATTTACATGCAAATGATCGAATTCCTTTCCTCGAGCCCAGTGAGACACATGATTTTAATCGCGTACTCTCTACGAATATTTATTCAATCGCCTTGGGAATTCATTGATATCTTCCTTGAAGAACAAAACTAGTCATTTTATACACGAGAAGAATCAAGTGAATCACTGAGGGTTGTGCAAGAAATTGGACGGGTTGTGAACGAATAACTTCTCTCGAGCCGAGTGTGACTCGTCAGTACTTGTGATCGCGTGGCGTCCATCGAATATTAATCCAATTGATCTGGGAATCTATTGATATCTAACTTATATCTATGAGATAGATCTCATCGATATTAGAACTCTATCGCTCGATTGATGGAATCATATTCAGGAAATGACTTCATCGTTATTTCAAGTTATCCATCGCAGCGCTCAGGCTGTCGATCATAGCTTAATCAAGGCTCAAGCTACGACCCTCGAGGCTCCACTTTGAATTTAGTGGCTGCAACCCGAAGATTTTGATGTTTTTGAAAAGCGACACAGAGATGAGAAAATTGCCCCGGGTGGGGTTTGAACCCACGCTCTCCGGTATTCCAGACCGGCACGCTACCAACTGCGGCACCAGGGAGGAGAAAATCGCCCCGGGTGGGTTCAAACCCCACCCGAAGCAATTTTCCCATCTCTGTGTCACTTTCCAAAAAAATTAAAATCCCTTCGGGTTGCAGCCACTAAATTAGAAAAGGAGCCTCGAAGGTCGTAGCTTGAGCCTCCATCAAGCTATGATCGACAGCCTGAGCGCTGCGATGAATGGCTTGGAATATTGATCAAGTCATTCCCTGAATATGATCCCATCAATCGAGCGATAGAGTTCCAATATCGATGAGATCTATCTTATCGATATGGGTTAAATATTCGAATGGTCACGGTTCCTTGAATGACCGCATTCGAAAAGAGACACAGAGTTGGATTGATCTCTCCCGAGTGGGCTAACCTGCCACCTCCCCGGTGGCGCAGTTGATAGCGCACGGGTCTAGAATACCGGAAAGCGTGGGTTCGGACCCCACCCGGGGCGATTTTTTCATTCCTGTGTCGCTTTTCGAAAAAATTAAAATCCCTCCGGGTTGCAGCCACTAAATTGGAAGTGGAGCCTCGAAGGTCGTAGCTTGAGCCTTCATCAGGCTATGATCGACAGCTTGAGCGCTGCGATGGATGGCTCGAAATAACGATTAAGCCATTTCCTAAATATGATTCCATCAATCGAGCGATAGAGTTTTCATATCAATGAGATCTATCTTATCGATGTAAGTTAAGTATTCAAATGGTCATGGTTCTTTAAATGACCGCAATTGAGAAGAGACACAGAGTTGGATTAATCTCTCCTGAGTGGGCTAACCTGCCACCTCCACGGCGGCGCAGTTGGTAGCGTGCCGGTCTAGAATACCGGGAGGCGTGGGTTCGAACCTCATCCGGGCGATTCTTTCATCTCTGTGTCGCTTTTAAAAAAAATCAAAATCCCCTCGGGTTGCAGCCACTAAATTGAAAGTGGAGCCTCGAAGGTCGTAGCTTGAGCCTTGATCAAGCTATGATCGACAGCCTGAGCGCTGCGATAAATGGCTCGAAATAACGATAAGGTCATTTCCTTAATATGATCTTTCGATATTCTCCTGATGCTGCAAAATGGTCATCTCATATCCGAAACTGATCGAGCAAATCACTGAGAATCGTACGAATCATTCACATGTGAATGATCGAATATTCCCCGCGAGTGGAGGAGATCCATAACTCTGATCGCCTGGATCTCATCGAATACACAGGACCACAAATCATTTTCGGGCTGGACAATTAAACCAGACCAGGTGCACTATAAGGATTCTGAGTTGCTGAATCCAAATACGTTGGAATTTCTGATCCATCACGTCAGGATCCTCCGGAAACTGGAAATTAAGGCACAAAGAGGGAAAGGGGATGTCAATGGAGTGTATCAGCATATACGGTATTTTTCAAGGTCCATCCAGCGTTGGCTTGCCGGAAATATATGACGGGCGCCCTCGACACCGACTATTTCGACTATAGCCCACAAACCACGACTCAAAACTTGGGCCTCACGGGTCCGTAGACCGGATTTTTTGCTGAAAACCCGCTTTCCGTCCTTAAATGGTTCAAAACCCACGGGAATCAGTGTGAATCTTTTCATGAATTCATCCAGTGGTAATCAATGCCCAAAATTCAGGGTGCTAGGGTAGAGCTTCAAGCATCAACCCGATCAGAGAACAGATGGTACAGCTTGATCTGATCTCATTCATGACTCATCGTCCGAAACTTCCTTCCCGCCGTTGAAAGAGGCGAACCGAGTTAAGAACCGTCACATGGCTGGCAATCCTTGCTGTCTAGGATTTCGGGGGCTCTAGCATGCTGCCTGAAATGCTCATATGTAGCTGACAACACACGAGATCCCTCTTGCAAGACTTCGTGCTTGCCCAGGACGTACTGAGCAGCTATGATCTCTTGGGTTCCTCCTCTTCCAGGATCTTCTCAAGTATTTAATGCCACCTCGAATGTCTCTCAAATGAACCATTCGTACCCCGTTCGTCACACTGCGCAGCTCATCCATCGTCCCCTTCTTCGGTCTTCGCGAACTCGTTGTGGATAGCGGAAGTGATCTCTGCGACAGGGCATCACGAGAATCAGAAGTTTGGGGATGAGCCCAAACCTGAACATGGCCATGCACTCCATGAGCTCTTTGGCATTCTTACTGCACTCGAAAGGGGCATGTCTTGCCCTGTCCTGGATCCATCTCATACATTTGGCACTCCGCTGATTCTGGTTTACTGATGGAAGCATTTCCATGGGCTCAAATCTGAGTGAGTGAGTTCTTCCTACGCTTCAGCCAGGGACAGGTCCATTCCGACGTGTGCGATTTAGAATGGCACTCATTCCATTCGAATAACCTAGGCTAAGGGCCTTTGAGGATTGGACGAGTCGATCTCCTGACAGGACTGCGAACGGAATTGGCGCATGCGCACAAAACAATGCGAGGTCCGCGAGAGCAATGCATGCGACACTGCTGAGCCACAGCGCTGGCGAAGCTGCCGCGTCGCGTATCTGGTCGCCGTGTTTCGGCGGTCCCGCGAGTCCCACTCTGCTCACCTATGC
>JAPYYZ010005709.1:0-18387 GCA_030522705.1 Eretmocerus eremicus | reverse complement strand
ACTTAGGCAGGTGCCCAACTTACGGAGGAAAAATCGCATCTAAACCAATGTAATTTTTTCGGTTCTCGGAGAAATCGCCCAAGTTAGGCAGGTGCCCAATATATGGAGTGCCCAACTTAACAGGTTTTGCTGTATCTTGTTTTCTAGCCAGAGTTATTGAGGCGAAAACTCTTTCCATCAAGTCTTTGGGACCTTCTGCATCTGGCATTGAACGAAAACTTATCCCCTTGGGGGAGAGTTCTGGAAACTACGGAGTTCCCCTTCGGAGAAAATCGCCACATTTCTAATCATTTCGTATTATTCCCACCCAAATCCAGGGAATGAGATGTGAAGATTTATCGTGAGGCTAAGAGTAGTGAATAATTTGTTGACAGAATGATTAGCAAGTATAACCTCTCGCAATAAACGAGAGAGCATGAAAATGAGGATGTGATTGTGATAATAATCCACAAGAATGATGAACCCTCATCACACTGCCTGTTGTAGATTCGAGGTGGACATCACTATTACGCGGCAAGCCTTCACACACAGCTTCCTCGACGACCTTGGATCCACTGATTTTTTTGAGAATCCTTAACGCCGTGGATCAACAAAATCACATGTGCAATGCGAAGCACACGCTCGATTTTCCAAGCCGAGGGTGGGAGCTTCCGAGCTGCGGCAACTCAAAAACGGAGCCGCCGAGCCGCGTCGGAATCAGAGAACTTGCGAGAGCCGGAGGGGAAGCGAGAAGGGGTGAGCTCGGGACCACGTGACGTCACGTGTCAGCTATTCATCGATTTTCGCCGAAAAATTCCCTTTCAAAATTGATTTTTGCATCTTCACGGAATGAGCCCCCACTCGACATACCTTACTCATTAAGAAAGAATTCGTTCTTTTAGATGTGCAAAACAATTGCTCGCTACCTATCACGGTATCGGAGTTATGGGCCGGGAAAGTTTTCTTTCGCGAATTTTCGTATGAACTTGGCTTTCTCGGAAGCTGCAAACTTGGCAGCTTCATATTCAACGTACGCGAGAATATACATCCAAAATCCACCGAACCGCTTTACAAAGTCGATTAAATGGCTACATCGACTGGCCTACTTCGGGTCGGGCCGAAAATCAATCACTCGGATGTGAAAAAAGTTTTTAAGCCCTTGTATCTGAATGTGCTATTCTGTATAAGAATTGACGTTCTCTCATTCTAGATTCCTGTGTCCTCCCATAAAAATGCGTCATCCTCAGAATATCGAATAAGAATCCGGAAATGAGCATCAACGCCAAATTAGAAACTGATATCGATAAGGAGTGGTTCTTCCACTCTTAGGCCTGATGAAAGTACTATTTCGCATCGGAAGAAAGGTTGAATTCATAACAGAGGGGATGACCTGTGAAATAAGCCCGGGTTGAGTGATTTTAGTACAGTGTGAGAAGGGCTACAAGTCCCAAAACATCACCAACAAGTAGAGGGTGAACCTTGCACATCACGGATTCGGCCAGAACTTTGGGAATCGTCTTGTTCCGATGAGAAATGAGGATATCTCAGAGGGTTCAGACCAATAGGCCCTCTGTTCCGAGATAGAGCCAGGGACATTAGCATTGCTCATATAGGCACGTGTTAAAAATTCATATGTATAGGTATACTAGCAATGCGAATTTTCACAGCTGTACCTCTGAACAGAGAGCCTACTGGTCTAAACCCTCCGAGATATCTTCATTTCTCACCGAAACAAGATGATTCCCAAAGTTTTAGCCGAATCCGTGATCCGCAAGGTTGACCCTCTACTCGTGATTCGTCGGATGCTCCTTGAGCTCACCGATTACGTTTTTGAAATTTTCCCGATCTTTCGCCAGCCTAATCTCTGCTCCAAATGGATCAAATTGACTGTAAGAGGAGCCATTTCGGAGGCAATCTCATAAGCTATCAATCGATCCGGATGAGTTTCAAAAACCAAAAGTGACACGCATGCGGGGTACTGATCATTCTTTGAGGGCAATTGCACGACTAAACGCTAAAAGTCGAGAAATCTTGGTTGAAAAGTCAATTTATGAATTCTCTATCTGCGCATAACGCGAAAATAACTTTGGGATCGTATTTGACCTAAGATAATACATCGATCCTAGTACTTTCGGCATCTTCTTGTGGATACTGAGCTCAGGGAGAATAGCCGATTATTTCATAAGAAGAATTCCATGTGATTCAAATGAAAATCTCTATTGCTCTACTAACAGCAGTGGGAATTCTTTCTTCGCTAATAACGCAATCGATATCTCGTTTTCTAATGGCGAGGATGCGTGCTAACCGTGGAAGAAGTCGAAAGAAAATTTGGAGAATAAGAGTCACCTTAATGAATACATATTAAGTATATCGATGTTTACAACCATAATTATTATCTACATAATAGATTCACCATTGCCATCCTGAGCATTTTAGGCTATCATTGTAAGAACATCCAATTAGTCATAAGTCCAGAAAGGTTATGAGCCGTTATTATGTTTGGCTTCAGGGTCAATGTCTCGTCTGGAATCCTGAGTTATGCTCTCCTTAAGATCGACGATCTGAAAAGTCCTTAACACGGGAATTTTTCACCCCTTTATCCTCCTTGACAGCATTCTCCCTCTTATTCAAGCAATTCTCTTTCGGAATTTGGGGTTTAAATTTCAATTCTTCGGGATTTGTCCATGGATACTGTTCCGTATAGTATAGCGTATAGTATAGTATAGCGTATAGCGATACTCTCCCTTGGGCTGTCTCTGTAACAAAAACCTGGGTTCACTCCTACAAACAGGATTCGGCAGATGATTTAGTTTGGTATGAATAATGAACTCATATGAGATGATGAAGATTAAATTCCGAGGCTAACCTGTTCCGGATATTTACAAGTATGAATGGTGAAGGCTCCTTCAAGGGGATGAAAGAGTACATTTTAACTATTCCTGTTTTGACGTTTTGACTGCAGCTTGCGGGGCCAAGGTAAGGGCCAATCATACTGCCGCGGAACAATACCGAGAACATTTCTCTCGAAATAACTGAATATGGGGAACCACCAGAATCGAGATAAGTGGTTGTTAGGTCCATTTTGCTGAAAAGATAGGACTCATCAATTTTCATGAGATTGTTTGAATGTTAAGAGAGACGAAGATCTGGGTTTCGATATCAGAGTCACGAAAAAACACTTCAGAACCCTCGTTCTGTCAGTGCAAGTCTCAGAGTACGGACCATCGTACAACTGTCAGCACACGAGCAGTGACTCGCGATAGCTGACAGTGGCATGCACGAGATGAGGAAGTGGGGAGGCGTGCCGGATTCCCACCTAACGCATATTATCGTGTATCTCATCCGGCATGCTGGCAACTACGGCGAGACCTACACAGTATATGAACTTAAAGTGTACATGGGACTTCCATTGTTCGATAGCAGATTTACAGAGGGAATCCTCATGTGTTTCCAAAAGTTTCCAAGAAACTCTTGAGGACCCGTCTGGAAATCAAGTAGGAACTCGATGTGAACTCCTCGGAGTCAGAGGGTTTCTTACAGCTTCGCCACCACAACATATGCCGGATGTTTTGTGATTGCGGGGCTACTGCGAGCCACTCAACAAGACCCACGGTGATTGTATGTCACTCGACACACAGTAGCTGACAGTGACCTAGATAAGATTTGTGAGAATGAAGCTATTCCAGCGCCTCCGCCTACGCTCTGTGTATCTAATGCCAGTTACTGTTAGATACTGTGGACCTAATGCTGAGGGCCTATTAAGCCCTCAGCATGAGTAGGGCATAAGTAGGGTATACCCTTGAAGAACATGTGAAAACATAGGAGTTCATGACATAAAATCGCGATCACAGCTTGGGGAACACTTCAACTATGTTGTCTACCATCTATATTACGTATCCAAGAAGAGAAGTTGAGCGCTACTTTCTTTGCTCAAATCGTATTTAATGCGTGCCGGATGCCGTTCGCGCTGTTTGTCTTTCGCTTCTGGAGCAGCGCGCAATTGCGCGAGCAGACAGCTACCGCACGCAGAACGCAGAACATCATGCACGGGCAATTGGGCATAAGCACGAGCTTGGACCCGAGATTATTATACCTCTACATTAGGCTCTTGAACGCGATTTCAACAAAACCCACGAGCTCCCCAAGAATATTCAAAGGCTCGTGCAGTGATAATGTGTGTTAGTGATAGACGATGCACGGATGTAAACATTGACGGGGTCCGACACTTCACGCGATTCTCCGATAGAATCGAGAGCACATGAACGCAAAGAATTGGTTTTTACACGCGGGAGATCCAGTCACTTGCGATGATAAGAAACTAGTGTAGCTACAAGACTCTTCTTCTTCGAATGCAACGGATCAGAAATTGAACAAAAATAACGTGTACGACCCGCGGCCCGCGGAGACAGACTGGGATTCAGCTCGGTGTGCAGTTGATGTGATCGCGTTTTCGGCTGGAAGTAGTCAGAGGCAGGGCAGCTCATACGTATATTAATCGCAGGTGTTTAACCTGTTCCCTTTGCAAAGTTGTTACAATACCTGAAAATTGGGATTGTTCTTATGCTACCCAATGATGTCGGGAGTATGCCTCCGTGACACCTCTGCGGACGACGTGGTTCTCTCAAGCCACGCCCTGCCATCCGAGCCCAACACTGTCACTGATATTTCCCGAAGAGGGGCTCACAGCAGCTGACAGTAGCCTGCATGATAGAGAGAACATGAGGGCTTTGCGGGCGTTCCATCTCATCCATACCACTGTGGATGTGATGCCAAGTAATGCCGGTTAATGTAAGCGACTATTCATGGGTTGTCAGCTGTACAGTGAATCCACCAAGGTTCGGGTCGGATGATTCTCGTAGATCTCGAATGAGGCCTATAAACTACACCGAGGCGCCAATTATTCGAAAGGTTCTGCGAGCGAGGAGTGTGGGTATAGGCGGATAAGTCTGCCCTGCACTCTAAACTCCTTACAATCACATAATCAGATTCTGATTGTAACACTCCAATACCCTGCTGGAAAAGATGGATTGGAACGAATTAGAAGACTTTCCGCTTCAATCCGATCCGATGCAATCCGATCCACTAAGGCCGGGCAGTCGGAGAAGCGGATTAGAATTCGATCCGTTCCAATCCAGTCGGCGATGAATCCGGACGAATGCCGTTTTGGAGGATTGGATTCGCAGGTTTCAATCCGATCCAATGCAATAATCAGGCATTTGTGATGACTTTGATATATGTCCGTTCGTACTTTGAATTTGGGAAGAAGACCAATGCGTGGGTGTCACGGACTAAACATTTATTCGTTGGCAGAGCCGACGTTTCGCCAGCCTTTGTGCTGTTCCCTTCAGGGCAAATTAATTATGTTTAAAATACATCAACACAGCTCGTAGTGAGCTGTGCAGTCAGAATTTATACGTGGCAACATAAATCGCCGTAGCGAGATCGGAGAACAGCAGATCGTAGACACATTGGCGCCGGGCTGAGGTGACGAGGTGACAGTGACGAGATGACGGGCTGAGGTGACATTGTCAGCTGGGCTAATCGTCACCTCAGCCCGGCGCCAATGTGTCTACGATCTGCTGTTCTCCGATCTCGCTACGGCAATTTATGTTGCCACGTATAAATTCTGACTGCACAGCTCACTACGAGCTGTGTTAATGTATTTTAAACATAACAGCTCACTACGAGCTGTGTTAATGTATTTTAAACATAATTAATTTGCCCTGAAGAAGCCAGCACAAAGGCTGGCGAAACGTCGGCTCTGCCAACGAATGAATGTTTAGTCCGTGACATCCACGCATTGGTTTTCTTCCCAAATTCAATAATCAGGCATGACGTGAACCAATCCAGATGAATGAGGAGGAATGGTATAAGATCCAATCCGGATCGATCCAACTCCGAGGCGATTCTCCATAATACATTCTAATGACAGAAATTCACATTGAACTCCATCCGCCTCAATGCTGCAAATCGGCATTGACCGTGGTAAATCCAATCCGCCTCAATGCAATTTGTCGGCATTGGATGGGGGAGGATTGTCGATACGGTCGAATGCTGTGAATCGGCATTGACGATGCTCAATCCAATCTGAATCAATGCTGTTTATCGGCATTGAATGGGGGAAGATTGTCAATTCAGTTCAATGCTGCAAATTGGCATTGACCATGCTCAATCCAATCCGGATCAATGCTATTTATCGGCGTTGAATGGGGGCGGATTGCCAATCCGGTTCAATGCAGAAAATCGGCATTGACCATGCTCGATCCGATCCGGATCAACGCTGTTCATCGGCATTGGATGGGGACGGATTGCCAATCCGGTTCAATGCTGATGATCGGCATTGACCGAGCCGAATCCAATCCGTCTCAATGCTGATTATCGGCATTGCATAGGGACGGATTGCCAATCCGAATCAATGCTGGAAATCGGCATTGACCATGCCAATTCCGATCCATCTCAATGCTAATTATCGGCATTGGAATGAGGACGGATTGCCAATCCACTTCAATGCTGCGAATCGGCGTTGATCAAGGTAAATCCGATCCGCCTCAATGCTGATTATAATCAGTATTGATCCGGATTGGATTGAGCATAGTCAATGCCGATTTGCAGCATTGGACCGGATTGGCGATCTCTCTCCATCCAATGCCGATAAACAGCATTGAGGTGGATTGGATTGTCCAGTATTCCGGATTCAATGCTGATTTTTGGCATTGAGACGGATTGGATTGCATTGAGGCGAATTGGATTGCATTGATCCGGATTGGATTTAGCATGGTCAATGCCGATTTACAGCATTGAACCGGATTGGCAACCCGTCTCCATCCAATGGCGATAAACAGCATTGAGACGGGTTCCCCCTCCACGGTGTGCACGACCTTGCCGTCGTGAGGGGGCTTTCAACAAACAAGCACACCAACCAATCCACGAAACACTACACACCCGTGGCGCTTCTATTTCATGAGGCATCCCGGACGCGATTCATAAGAGGAAAGGTGAGACGCGGGTACCCAGAGATGGGTATCTCTACCGCTGATACCCACCGAGAGTTACAACCGCAAGGTTCAGACGTGGCGGCCTGCCGATGCAGGCTCTCGCCCACTGGAGTAACGATACAGGGGGGGCTCCGCGGGGAATCGTCTTCCGGGGCCCGCATCCGACTTATACAGTGAGTCGCACTTGGTGATGACCCGGGGATGGCACTGCTGCACAGCACACTGACACTACACACACCGCACACTACTCCCGCCACCAGTTCTACGGTCCCTGGAGGGGATTCTCTCATCGATGCGTCCATGCCCTCTCTGGAGGGTACCGTAGGCAAAATCAGTGTCGTCCTGAGCCGCCGGTAGTTGAGGGAGACCGAACCCGTTCTGACCAGGATGTAGAGGCTTCTCCGACACAACGGTATGGGGAGAACCCCGAAATCCCGCTTTTGCAGTAGTGCCGGCTGGTTACCGGATGGAATCATGCTGTAAGAGGGGGGGGGGGGGGGTTGGCACTACTAAGGCCACCGGACTGTACGCCCGGTCAACGAGGAGGAGGATTCAGGGAGGGGAATTCCGCGCTGGTTCGCGGGAGTAGCCGTGACCACCAACACGAACATTCACACTAAGGAACAGGAGAAGAAAAGAAGAATGGCAGATATGAATAATCAAAGAGACGTCACCAGAACGACACTGCCAACTGGGTGTCCCGCCCAACCCACACCGGCAAAAGAGAAAACCGGTGATCGAAGTGAGACTTGTGGACAGCAAGCAGGGAAGGTTGCGTCCAACAGCAACAACAACAGTCGCTCACTCAGAGGTGAGCTGATAGAGAAATGGAGAGGGATAAAATCCCTGGACAAGGAAGAGGACCAGTTGATCGGAGACGTCCAGGTCCACCTCAAGGAGATGAAACATACCTCTGACACAGTGAACAAAACACCGAAGCCAGTCAGGAAAGAGCTGTCCGAGCTGATGCTCACTGTCAAGAGGCTGATATGCGTCGAAAAGCAGAACGAGACCCTGCGAAGAGAATTCAGCGCTCAACTGAGAACTGCTGTGAGTCACATGGGCTCACCATCTGAAGTGATCAGTCATACCTCGGCTTGCTCACTTACCAGCGCGGTAACTGCCGAGTCATCGACGAGTGACCACACTCCTACAGGTAGCAGTAAAAAGGAGAAGACCTCTGCACCGTCAGCGAGCGGAATGGAGAAGAAAAAAACGAGGAGGAAAGACCTCCGAATACGAGTGGAGAGGATGGATCAGTACACACCCACCTTCTTCACACCGAGCTCGCAACCAGAGACGCCCTTCTTGGGGAGGAGTTGCGTGAGGATTGCGCCAACAGTTGACAGCAAAATGGAGTGGGGAACTCACCGGAAACGGGGAAGGCACAAGAACAAGAATCCATCGAGGGAAAAGAGAAAGGCCATCAAGGCCAGGTCACGACCCGACGCTATCATCGTGGAGACGGGCTCCGCAACATACGCGGAAACTTTGAAGGCAATAGAGGTCAAGTTTGATAGCAATTCCGCTGCCGGGAACTTCGATAAGGCGAGGGAGACGAGATCTGGCGAGCTGCTCTTCGAAATTCAGAAAGGGAAGAAGTTAGCTAAAGTCAGAGACGGAATAGCCGCTGCTCTCGGCGACGAAGCGACGGTTCGAGAGCTACACCAGACAGTGGCACTCGACATCCGCGTTATCGACCTCGAGACCACCAGGGAGGAAGTCGCCAAGGCTGTCATAGACGCCCTACCAGATGGCAATAGCGGGGAAGTCGAAGTGAAAGCTTCACGTCCTGCCTACAGGAGTACGCAGTTCGCTGCTGTCGTGCTACCGGTGCTGGCAGCCAAGCCGTTGCTGCAAAGCGGCAAAGTCAGAATTGAACTTTGCTCCAAATGCGGCGAAGAAGGGCACCTCGCAGCAACATGCACCAGGCCACCAAGGTGCATACAGTGCGAGAAGCTTGGCGTAGCTTTCGACCGTGTTCCTGGGGTTGCTGGCTGCACCGACTCCTAGCAAGCTCGAGGCCGTGGGAGACCTGTCTCCCGGGGAAAGAGAGGGAGCAATAGCTAATTTTCTTCAGGCCAACCTGAAAAGGAGTAGACGAGCGTACGACCTACTAGTCTCCGACGTAGCGGAAAAGAACATCGGTGTGCTCCTCATCTCCGAGCCGCAATTGAGCTCAGAATTCGCGGGGGCAACTCATGACTCTAGCCGGAGAGCAGTCGTCGACGATACTGAACAAGAATCTACGGGAAACTGCACCACCCGAGAGCGGACACGGCTTCCCGAAGAGAGTCGTCGACGGCGTGGCTATCTATAGCTGCTATTACTCGCCCAACGACCCCATAGCGATCTTCGCCCGTAAACTGGATGCCCTTGAAGGGAGCGTGAGACAGTCACGGGTGTGCAATCGGCGCTGGAGACTCCAACTCCAAGTCACCAGCTTGGAGCGGGGGACCCCAAGATCAAAGAGGCTCTCTTGTGAGCGATTTGATGGCTGCCCTGGGGCTAGTCATCGTCAACGAGATCGGTCGCAAGACCTTTTACCGGTTAGGAGCCTCGTCAGTTCTCGACCTGACGAAGGTGAGCCTCCAGTTGGTCCGGCGTGTCACTACTTGGATGGTACTCGACACGTAGACAATCAGTAATCATCAGCATATCCAGTTCAATCTCCGAGGCATCAGCACGGAGGTACGAGCCACGCCCCTCACGGGCTGGAAAGTGAAAGAAATGGATAGAAAAAAGTTCAAGGAGGCAATCCTCGAGCCTTCTATCACCTTGGCAGAGGATGCCAGCCCGAGTGACGCGGTTGACGCGGTCACGAAAATGATCACCGCAGCCTGCGACGTATCCGCGTCTCGCAGAAGACGGCCCAGAAGGAGGTGCCAACAAGCATACTGGTGGACCTTGGAAATTGCGGAACTGAGGAAGGACGCAAACGCGAAGCGCAGGCGCGCGCAACGCTCAAGGAAGAAGTGGCGTTCCACAGCCGACGCTGACGCAGAAACCTACAGGCAAGCGAGAAGGAAGCTCCGGTACGCGATTTGGGAAAGCAGACAAAGATGCTGGCGAGTGCTCTGCAATATGGTCAAAGATGACCCGTGGGGCGCTCCCTACAGAGTAGTAATGAGCAAGCTGCGCTCGCAGCTCGGCTCCTCGGCACCGACAGATAGAGCTACTCTCCTCAAGATAGTCGACGCACTGTTCCCGAAGGGGCAGGCTAGAATCATCTTTCCGGACCCAGTGGCGGAGACGATCCCGCCATTCGACGAGGCCGAACTTCGGCTGGCGGCAAGGAGATTGAGAAACAGCAAGGCACCAGGACTGGACGGGATCCCCAACGAGGCCTTGAAGCTTGTCGTAGAGTCGAGACCACTGCTGATCCTTGAGCTCCTTAACAGATGTCATATGTCGGGATCAATCCGTAGGCAATCGAAGCGCCAGAGGCTTGTCCTCATACCAAAATGGAAGGGCGGAGATCCCAACGCAGCATCGTCGAATAGACCCCTGGGTATGCTCGAGAACCTGGGGAAGCTCTACAAGAGGATGATACTAAACCGTCTCGAGAAAGCGTATGAACAGAGTGGAGGACTATCGCCTGAGCGATTTGAGTTCCGGAAGGGTCTCAGCAACCTCCACGCCATCCAGGCGGTGCAGAAAGCCGTGGGGAGGACGTTTAACCTCACCCCTGAACCTGGAGGATACTGTAGCATCAAACTACTGGACGTGAAGAATGCTTTCAACTCCGCGAGTTGGAAGTGGATCTACAGGTCAATCGAAGGTCGCGTTCCTGGCTACGTTCTCGCAATAGTGAGCGACTATTCCAGAGATAGGTCTGTGGTGGTTGATACCGACGAAGGCAGAGTCGAGATAGAACACTCAGCAGGGGTTGCCCAGGGTTTAGTCGAGGGCCCATTCGACTGGGACGTCCAGTACGATGACTTGCTGGAAATAGAGCTCCTAGGGAACGCGGAGTTTGTCGGATACGCAGATGACGTTGTTCTGGTAGTAGTAGCCCAGGACTCTGTCGAACTTCAGGACGTGACGAACAAATGCCTGGAACTCGGAGTAACGTGGATGGCTAGCAGGAGTCTGGTACTCGCTGTACCCAAGTGCGAAACGGTCGTCGTGACAAGGAGGAGAGGCTTCAGAAAGTGTAGGCCGCCCATTTTTCTCATCAACGGCGGAGAAGTCCCACAGAACAGGGCAGTCAAGTACCTTGGCGTGTGGCTTGACGATAAGTGGACCTCCAAAAGACACCTATCAAAGGCCTCTCAAAAAGCAGACAGGACCGGGACTGCACTGCAACAAGTAATGCCTAACATCGGAGGGCCGAAGCCGTCGAGGAAAAAACTCCTGAACAAAGTCAGCTCCTCCGTGATGCTCTATAGTTCGCCTATATGGGGCCAATTTTCTCGCGGAGCTGAGATCTACAAGCGGATGGCACCCGTACAGCGGAGAGCAGCGATGAGAGTGGTAAGCAGCTACAGGACTCTGTTCCGGGACGCGACATGCGTCCTCGCAAAGACGCCCCCAATCCGTCTCCTAGTGGATGAGAGAGTCAGAATTTGGACAGCCGCAGAGCACCTGAAGACAGTGGTCGACCGAGTGACGCCGGCACATGAAGAGATGATACGCAATCAGGGGAGGGAGCGAACCTTGACTGCGTGACAGGCGGAATGGGACGATCCGAACGCCGACAGAGGTTGGACCTACCGGCTCATCCCCGATATCGAGAAGTGGGTCGAGCGAGCTCACCGGGAGCTCGACTACTGGCTGACTCAGGCATTCAGCAACCATGTTTGCTCCGGTAAGTACCTTCACCGACTCAAAAAGAGGAACGTGGCATCGTGGCAGATGTGTGATGCCCCATGGGATAACGCCGAATACGCGCTTTTCGAGTGTCCGAATACGTGAACGGAGAGGGCAGATCTGGAGGGTCGACTTGGGCAATCCTTGAGTTCGGAGAAAATCGTGGGATTCATGCTGCGGAGCGAGAACGACTGGCGGCGAATCGCCAGGTACGTGAAGCTCGCAATCAACAGGGAGAAGGAGAAGGAGCGGGAGCTGCGACGCCAGCAACGCGACCAAGGTTGAAGGAGGTGTTGCCGTGGAGATGAAGGAGGCGGAGAACAAGACGGAGATGGCAAACCGGACATGCTGAGAGAGAGCAGAGGAGTGAGTGCACCGTACGCCAAACGTGCCAGCCACGTCAGGAGTAATGCACAAGTGGTACCCGACTGGCCGGTGTGTCGGAGGGGTTTTTAGTGGGTAAACCGAAGTCTCTGGGAGTCCCACATAGGGGAGGGCCGGCCTTCCTCTCTTGCGTAACGCATTTTCTCCTCTAAAGAAGGGGGAAGAGAGGGAGAAGCATTGAGGCGGATTGGATTTTCCAGTATTCCGGATCCAAAGCCGATTTTTGGCATCGAGGCAGATTGGAATGCATTGAGGCGGATTTAATTGCATTGATCCGGATCGGATTGGGCATGGTCAATGCCAATTTGCAGCATTGAATCAGATTGGGAATCCGTCTCCATCTAATGCCGATGAACAGCATTGATCCGGATTAGATCGTCCAGTATTCCGGATTCAAAGGCGATTTTCGGCATCGAGGCGGATCGGAATGCATTGAGACGGATTGGCAATCCCTCTTCATCTAATGCCGATGAACAGCATTGATGCAGATTGGATCTTCCAGTATTCCGGATTCAAAGCCGATTTTCGGCATTGAGGCGGATTGGACTGCATTGATCCGGATCGGATTGAGCATGGTCAATGCCAATTTGCAGCATTGAACCGGATTGGGGATCCGTCTCCATCTGATGCCGATGAACAGCATTGATGCAGATTGGATCGTACCGTATTCCGCATTGAAAGCCGATCTTCGGGATCGAGGCGGATAGGACTGAATTGAGGCGAATCGGATTGCATCGATCCGGATTGGATTGAGCATGGTCGGTGCCGATTTGCAAGGTTGTATCGGATTGGCAATCTGTCTCCATCTAATGCCGATAAACAGCATTAATGCCGATTGGATCGTCCAGTATTCCGGATTCGATGCCGATTTTCGGCATTGAGGCGGATTGGATTGCATTGATCCGGATCGGATAAAGCATGGTCAATACCAATTTGCAGCATTGAACCGGATTGGGGATCCGTCTCCATCTAATGCCGATAAACAGCATTGCAGCGGATTGGATCGTCCCGTATCCCGCATTAGAAGCCCATTTTCGGGATCGAGGCGGATTGGAATGAATTGAGGCGGTTTGGACTGCATTGACCCGGATCGGATTGAGCATGGTCAAAGCCAATTTGCATCACTGAACTGGATAGGCAGTCCATCCCCATTCAATGCCGATAATCAGCATTGATCCGGATTGGATTCAGCATGGTCGATGCCGATTTGCAAGGTTGAATCGGATTGGCAATCCGTCTCCGTCTAATCCCGATAAACAGCATTAATGCAGATTGGATCGTCCAGTATTCCGAATTCGAAGCCGGTTTTTGGCATTGAGACGGACTGGAATGCATTGAGGCGGATTGCATGGCATTGATCCGGATTGAATTTAGCATGGTCAATGCCGATTTGCAGCATTGAACCGGATTGGCAATCCGCCTCCATCCGATGCCGACAAACAGCGTCGAGGCGGATTGGATCACCCAGTATTCTGGATGCAATGCCGATTCTCAGCATTGAGGCGGATTGCGTTGCATTGATCCGGGTTGGATTGAGCATGATCAATGCCGATTCGCAGCATTGATCTGGATTGGCAATCCGTCTCCATCTAAAGCCGGTGAACAGCATTAAGGCGGATTGGATCGTCGGGTATTCCGGATTCAATGTCGATTCTCGGCATTGGGGCGTATTGTAATGAATTGAGGCGAATTGGATTGCATTGATCCGAATCGGATGAGGCATGGTCAATGCCGATTCGCAGCATTGAACCGGATAGGCAGTCCGTCCCCATTCAATGCCGATAACGCATTGATCCGGATTGGATTGAGCATGGTCAATGCCGGTTCGCAAGGTTGAATCGGATTGGCAATCCGTCTCCATCTAATGCCGATAAACAGCATTGATAAGGATTGGATCGTCCCGTATTCCGCATTCAAAGCCGATTTTCGGCATCGAGGCGGATTCGAATGAACTGAGGCCAATTGGATTGCATTGATCCGGATCGGATTGAGCATGGTCAATGCCAATTTGCAGCATTGAACCGGAAAGGCAGTCCGTCCCTATTCGATGCCGATAATCAGCATTGATCCGGATCGGATTGAGCATGGTCGGTGCCGATTTGCAAGGTTGATTCGGATCGGCAATCAGTCTCCATCTAATGCCGAGAAACAGCATTAATGCCGATCGGATCAACCAGTATTCCGGATTCGAAGCCGATTTTCGGCATTGAGACGGATTGGAGTGCATTGAGGCGGATTGCATGACATCGATCCGGATCGAATTGAGCATGGTCAATGCCGTTTTGCAGCATTGATCCGGATTAGCAATCCGCTCCCATCCGATGCCGACAAACAGCGTTGAGGCGGATTGGATCACCCAGTATCCTAGATTCAATGCCGATTCTCAGCATTGAGGCGGATTGCATTGCATTGATCCGGGTTGGATTGAGCATGATCAATGCCGATTTGCAGCACTGAACTGGATTGGCAATCCGTCTCCATCTAAAGCCGATGAACAGCATTTAGGCGGATTGGATCGTCCAGTATTCCGGATTCAATGTCGATTCTCGGCATTGGGGCGTATTGGATTGCATCGATCCGAATAGGATAGAGCATGATCGATGCCGATTTGAAGCATTGAACCGGATAGGCATCCCGTATCCATTCAATGCCGATAATGCATTGATCCGGATTGGATTGAGCATGGTCAATGCCGATTTGCAAGGTTGAATCGGATTGGCAATCCGTCTCCATCCAATGCCGATGAACAGCATTGAGGCGGATTGAATCGTCCAGTATTCCAGATTCAATGTCAATTCTCGGCATCGAGGCGGATTGGATGTAGGATGGTCAATGTTGATTTGCAGCATCTGACCGAATTGGCAATCTGTCCCCGTCTAATGCCGATAATCGGCATTGATCCGGATTGGATTCAGTATGGTCTATGCCGATTTGCACCATTGAACCGGATCGGCAATCCGTCTCCATCCAATGCCGATAAACCGCACTGAGGTGGATTTAATCCTCCAGTATCCCGGATTCAATGCTGAATTCCGGCATTGAGAAGGATTCGATTGGATTCAGGCGGATCGGATTGAGCATGGTCGATGTCGAATTGCAGCGTTGAACCGGATTGGCAATCCGTCTCCATCCAATGCCGATGAACAGCGTTGAGGTGGATTGGATCGTCCAGTATCCCGGATTCAATGTCGATTTTCGTTATGAAATCCCCTATTTGAGAATCCTTGGTTGTTCTAGTATTCCATGAGTTGGATGACCTCTTCATGATTGTTCTTCAGTGGATTTGGTCGCAAGGATCAATAGAATTTCCCGTCTGGAAGGAGCGAATTCACCTTTCTTACACAATCGGGCTTCCATGCTGAAAATATTTTCCCGGGATCCCAGTGAGGAACTGGGACCGCCCTATGACGCCCAGACCACCGTAGGGCTCCCATGAGACCGCGTGATATTTGGCTCTAGGTGCCAGAGGATTTCATAGGACGACGTGGGACCTCATGGGACCCATAAGGAACCCATGGAATCATCGTGGGACCTCCCGGGACCTCCTGGGACCTGGATGAGACTCCGTGAAATTTGGGTCCATTTATCAGAGGACTCAGAAAGACGTCGTGGGACCTCATGGAACCTTAAGGGAAGCCCATGGGACCCATGGGATCATCCTGAAACCTCCTGGGACCTCTTAGGACTTGTATGGGACCTCGTGTTATGGGACTCTACGTACCAAAAGACCTCGAACGACGTCGTGGGACCCCATGGGACTTCATAATGAGCCGATGGGACCCATAGGGAACCCATGGATCCATCCTGGGACCTCCTGGGACCTGCATGGGACCTCGTGTTATGGGGCTCTACATACCAGAGGACCTCAAGGGACGTGATGGGACCTCATGGGACCTCATGGGAAGCCCATCGGACCCATGGAAAACCCATCATCCATCCTGGAACCTCCTGGGACCTGCATGGGACCTCGTGATGTGGGGCTTCACGTACCAGAGGATCTCAAGGGACATTGTAGGACCTCATGGGACCGATAAGAAACCCGTGGGACTATCCTGGCACCTCGTGGGATCTCCTGGGACCTCGATGGGACTTCGTGAAATTGGGGTCTACGTACCGAAGGACCTAGAGGGACGTCGTGGGACCTCATGAGACCTCATGTCAAGCCCATGGGACCCATAGGGACCCATGGGTCCATCCTGGGACCTCCTGGGACCTCCCGGGACCTCAATGGAACTTCATGGAATTCGGGTTTTTGTATCAGCGTACCTCAAGGGACGTCATGTGACCTCGTGGGACCTTATGAGGAGTCCATGGGACCCATGGGGCACCCATGGATCCATCTTGGGACCTCCTGGGACCTGCATGGGACTCGTGCTATGGGGCCCTACGTACCAGAGGACCTCAAGGGACGTCGTGGGTCCTCATTGGACTCATGAGAAACTCATGTGACCTCCTGGGACCTCCTGGAGCTCGATGGAACTTCGCGAAATTAGGCCCCACGTACCAAAAGACCTAGACGGACGTGGTGGGACCTCATGTGTTCTCATGAAAAGCCCATGGGACCCATGGGAGACCCATGGGACCATCCTCGGACCTCCTGGGACCGCCTGGGACCTGCAAGAGACCTCGTGATATGGGGCTCTACGTGCCAGAGTCCCTCGAGGGACGTCGTGGGACCTCATGGAATCTCATGGAGAGTCTATGGAATCCATGGGAGAGCCATGGGACCATCTTGGGACCTCCTGGGACTTCCTGGGACCTATATGAGACCTCGTGATATAGGGCTCTACGTACCAGAGTACCCCAAGGGACGTCGTGGGACCTCATGGGACCTCATGGGGAGCTCATGGGACCCATGGGAAACCTATGGATATATTCTGGGACCTCCTGGGACCTCGATAGGACTTCGTGAAATGGGGCTCACGTACCAAAGGACCTAGAGGGACGTCGTGGGACCTCATGAGACCTCATGGAAAGCCCACAGGACCCATGGGAGACTCATGGGATCATCCTGGGACCTCCTGAAACCTCCTTGCACCTCCATGGGACCTCGTGATATGACTCTACGTACCAGAAGGCCTCAAGGGACGTGATGGGACCATAAATTCGCTCTTCATTCACCAGTCGAATGGATCTAGCATCTCCATTAGAGATCACAGTAGTACGCTAAGCACCACATCCTGCTTTTGACCGTTTCCATATGATCTCAGCTGCGTTTCACTCCATGGCAGTCGACGGTCCATTAAGATTCTTTAGGCACATTGGCTTGTGAGTTCGATACCATCCTTGGAATGTTGGTATGAACTCAAGTTGGATGTGTGGCTTTAGCGAGCTAGCCTCGTAAACACAGTATAATTACGAGTTCTGTCACAGAATCAATTGAATATATTTATATTGAATCTGTGCACCTTCGAGCTCCGTTTAGATTCGGAGATGCATCGGAGGATTTTTGATCTAAAGGTATTTTTCAGATGGTGGAGAGTCAATTGATGAAAGAGTGGCAAAGTTTGGAAAAATGATTTTAAACGCGGATAGCGTTTCGTCTCCCGATAGTGGCTAGACTCGTCAGGGGCAGATTACGAGCACACTATCGGGCTCTGCCCGACGCTGTTGGCAGTGGCATCAGAGCGTCCTCATATATCAATCGCCATCCCGTTTGAGCGCTTGCGAGAATGATGATTTTAGATGGGTTTGCCGTGTTACTCAGGTGTCATTCTACTCATCTCTGCAGGTTGCGGCCTACTGCGATCAGATTTGGAACTAAATTTGATATATATATGTGCTCGCGCGGAAATTCAAATTTTGGTATGAACTCGAGTTGGATGTGTGGCATTAGCGAGCTAGCCTCGTAAACACAGTATAATTACTGGTTCTGGCACAGAATCAATTGAATATATTCATATTGAGTAGATTTATATTAGTGTGCACGTACTCTGCCCCTGACGAGTCTAGCCACTATCGGGAGACGGAACGCTATCCACGTTTGAAATCATTCTTTCGAATTCTGCCACTGTTCCATCAATTTGCTCTTCACCATCTCAAAAATACCTTCGGATCAGAAATCCTTCGATGCATCTCCGTATGTGAACGGAGCTCGAAGGTGCACAGATTCAATATAAATATATTCAATTGATTCTGTTACAGAACTCGTAATTATACTGTGTTTACGAGGCTAGCTCGCTAAAGCCACACATCCAACTCGAGTTCATACCAAAAT
>JAPYYZ010005708.1:0-10190 GCA_030522705.1 Eretmocerus eremicus | reverse complement strand
TTGACTAGTCCGGCGATATCGACGACGTTGAGAAAGGCGGGCACCTTGCTGCATTGATAAGCACATTCAAATCAGTTCCCTCCACCCAAACGAGCCATATTGTCGCGCTGCAGCCTCTACATGGAAGGCCTTACTCCAGAACCCCCAAAAGATTCGGGATACGTGTCTTTTCCCCGCGTCGAACGCGTGGCAAAAATTCGCGCTCTCCCGAGCATCATCAAATGCTAATCCGGGCCTCGTTAAATAATTAGCCTTGGACGGAGGGGCCGCGGCTGAATGGAGCCAGCGCGTAATCTATATACGTATTGTGTCGGGCGACAGCAGAGATGCGCTCGATGGAATCGAATCGATCGACACGTGCCGGAACGACAGCCGCCGCTAAATAAGCTCGCTGGCGGAGCCTCGATTAGGCCTAGCTTCCATTGTCAGTCCCGACGCACTTGCATCTATAGAGACGCGGATCAAAGAGCATCGCGCGGCTCTGGCGCTGTTTTGCATTTTCAATTACGCGCCGTGGGTTGGGTTCGCTTGCGCTGAAAATCATCACGCGCCATTTGCCACTGGGACGTGTAAATTCGAATGATTAGTCCTGGATAGCCTGTTCAGCGTCTGCGTGTAGTGGGATATTTGAAAGTTCAGTTTGTTTGTCTTTGGCACGTGGTTCGTGCGAGATGGTGTCGGGAGAACACAAGAGTCCGTCAATTTTGAAGGATTTGTGTTTGATGCCCATTGCTCGGTTCCAATATCGAATGAGCTGAATTCAAATAACGACTCATCTCTAGAATCATTCACATCAGTTATGCCTACGTGCTTGAAATCATCCATTTTGTGGGTAACTCACAAGGAGTTCAGTTGAAATATTCGAAAATTCTCGAGTATATTCATACAAGAACTGTTTCAGGATTCTATGAGAGATGACTTATATTTTGGAAAAAATTCAAGTTCCAGTATCCAGTATCTCAAGAATGCAAAACCGAGTCACTCGTCGAGCCAAACTTAGTTTAAGCTTAGTTTTAGTAGTTTGTCGATAAAGTTGACAGAACAGTCCAAAATATTATGAGAGCTCTATTATCCACATTCAAAGTTTCCGAGCCTGCTCTAATGCTGACCCTAATTCAAGATGAATTATACGCTCGTCGAGTCAGATGAAATGAATGGACTAATTTGGAAGGCGAATCTCTTTCAAACTCAAATGGCTAAACTGCGAGCGCAACTGCCATTAATTAGCAGAGTCGCTCGCGACGAATTTTACGTACCTTCGAGCGCGCGACAAAGCTCCATTCAAAGTCCGCGCTCCAACTTACTACGTATATATATAGAAAACTCACAACTGCGCAGGGCTTGTCCCGCCTAATTTCGCCGCTCGGATGAAACGGCTAATCGGTCGGTTCTCGCGTAGAATCGAAAAACGAACCCGCGAAACGACGCCATCCCCGGAATACAAAAACGCTTCGCGCGGCTCGGGGTATATAAGGCACGAGCCAAGAGCTGAGAGCGCGTGGGAGGTGCCGAGAGATCTAGAGAAAGAGACGCTTTGAAAATTCGCGCAGAGTCAGCCCCCGACTTCGAATGTAGATAAAGGACGAGAGGGACGATCTGCATTGCGGATCACGCGCCCCGCGAATTTTCGACGACGCGAATAAAGGCGTCCGACTACGAGCTCTCTGCACGTGTATGAAAATGTCGCCCCGGTTATTCCGACTCGCTGAACCGAGTCGTCGTCGCGAGGCTTTCACGTGACCCCGCGACGACAGCAGCTCGTGCGGATCATCTCTGCACTGTAAAAAGAAATTCTTAAAGCCAGAACACTAGGCTGGCTGACTTTTTTACTTAAATTTTTCGTGATCCGATTTGATGTTTTCACATCATCCCCATGAGAAATTTTTGATAAATATGAAAAATTAGATACTCTGGAGTCAGAGAAGCATTACTTACTTCCATTTCATACCCGGGTTGAACACGCGCGTACACTTACTTTTGTATATGAGTATTTGCTGAATCTTACCACATGTGGATGTCAGCAAAAGTGTGATCTGATTTGAGGAATTTCTTTTTACAGTGTGGGACTAAAGGGGGAGTTTTACGAGAATAGATGTTGATGAGGACTTACCTCGCTGGCTTGAAGTACTCGCAGAGGTAGTCGAAGCGCGGATCCGGGACTGGTACCCTGCGTGCTTTACGGAAGAGAGACGGTGTTAGTTTGGACTGGATGGTCAGATAATTATGAGTACCATGTCACAGCTATCACTGGATCGATTTGAACTTCAGGAGATCGGAAATAATCAAGTGATCAATGGTCATTTTTACGTGTAATTCACGTGGAATCTTTGGAGAGAATCCTTCTTCGTCGGAGAAGGCATCAAATTTTAGTGACCGCATCTTGATACAAAATGAGGGATTATTGAAGATTGCTCGAATGAAAATGCAAATTTTAGATTACAAAATGAAAAGATTTCTGGTATAATCCATGACGTGACTGAATCCAAGCTCATGTAGAGATTATAGACATGCGAAACATCACGGCTCCGACTCGATCATGACTGTTACTGAATAACGTTTCACGCCCACTTCCATTACTACCCGAATAAAATGAAGCAAGATTTCCAAACCCGATACAAAATTTATCTTCACAAACTCACTGTAAAACAACGATAACAAGGACAACACTTGTCAAAAATGGTTCTGCTCGCAACGTAGAAAGCCACAATCGAGAGCCAACTGCGTGATCAGAGGCGGCTTGAGCTTTACTGGACCAGGTTCCTCCTCCTCCACCGCTTCCTCGACCTCCTTCGACTTTCCCATCAGGTCGTCCAGCGAAATGAGCTTCTCCTCACTCGGTACTCGATTTTTCACCCACGGACTGGTTCGTCCCTTCATAACCTCCAGAGTCTCCCGGAACAGCTCGCAGCGAGCCTCGATCCTCCCAACCGCCTCCTGGTACCCGCTCGACTCCTTCGAGTCCCCGGCGTTGGCCTTGAGGAAAGCTCCCACGAAGACGGCCGCACTGTCCATCGCGGAGAGGCCCGGAAGCTTCGGCCTCAGTGCGCCCGCCCTGGCCACTGCCTGGGACACCAGAGGGCCCAGGGTCTGCTCGAGGTACGCCTGGTCCGGAAGCTGCCTCACGTCCAGGTGTTCCGCAGCCTCGAGGATCCGGGGGTAGTGAATGCGGTACGAGGAGTACTTAGGGAACCGTTCGAGGAAGCTTTTGCGACAGGCCTCGCTGTCGAAGAGGTACAGACTGTCACCCAGGAGTACAGTCAGTCCCGTCAGCCCTGGGATGATTCTGCGCCTGGGGAGGCTGTCCACGTAGTGTACGATACACTTTCCTTCAAACAGCAGTCTGCTGGACCAGCACTGGTTGCCCAGGTCAACCTGGTCCTCGATCACCCGGGGGAAGACCTCGGGTAGCTCTACCTTCTCGAACAGCTTCAGCCGAACCTGAGAACGCTCGTAGAAGTCACCCAGGTGTCTGTCGCAGAACCAGTAGAAATTTTCGCAGAACTGCGTGAGACCTTGGCGGTTCTTGCGAGGATCTAGATTGTGGAAGAGCTTGTCCAGGGCGACGCAGCTGGGACAATAGAGCTCGAAACGGCTAGTCCTGTGACCGATCTCCTTCGGAGTGACGCAAAGGTTCTCCAGGTCCAGAGGCACCCTGTAACCGACCTGGCGAACGTACCTGGAGAAGCTGGACACTCTGGAACGGACAGCCTCGTCGGCACGACGCCAGACGGCCACCTTGCTCATCGTCGCGTCCACCCTGGCCACGTTGGCAAAGTTCTCCCCCAGGAAGCGGCGGTACAAGTTCGCGTCGACGCACCAGTGCTCATAGTCGCCCTGGTGACCCGCGCAGGCCAGGAAGTAGTTCTCGCTGTTCTCGAGGCACTCCAGGGTGAAGTCCAGTGGCGCGTCCAGGTCGACGACGACGAGGGGCGCTATGCACTGCAACTTGAACGCCTCGAACTCCTCAACGTCTCCAGGGAAGCCATCGAACACGCAGCCTTGAGCAACGCAACGAGGGTTCGACAGGAACAGCTTGGTGGCCCGGGCGAAGTCCACAGCCGACGGTGATGCTTCTCCGCTCTGGAAGCTCGCCCTGAGCCTCTTGCTGAGCAGGCTGCGGGGAAAGTTGGTCATGACGTAGTGCAGAAGCTCGTCTCGGGTGACGGACTCGAGTTCGTAGGTGACGGAGAGACGCTGGACGAGGGTGCTCTTGCCGCACTTGGGCGGCCCGATGACGGAGATCAGGGTTGGGATCAGGGCTACCTGGGGATCCTGGTTGAGAAACTTGAGCGGGTCGGTGCTGAAGGACTGGAGGGCTTCTTTGCTTCCTAGAAAGTAGACGTACTGACGGTGGAGTACGGGGAAGATCTTGCCTTGGCTGGAGAGTGGGATGAACATGTGAAAGGGGTTCTGTCGATGGTAGACCTGGACCGGGCAGAAACGTCCGAAGGAGCTGAGGAAGTGGTAGCCCGAGGCGAGGAGTCTCTCTGCTGTACTCTCGTCGACTCGGTACACTTTTTCGAGAAAGTATGGACTTCGCTGGATGTACGGAGACAGAGTGTACAGTACCTTGAGGAATATCTCATCGATTGGGGATCTTGCGTCTAACTCGACCCACGGGATTGATTCATTCGCGAAGAAGTTGAACATGTGGGTCATGTTCAGCATATCTTTCTCGTATTCGTTTTCGATGTACGATACGAACCTCTCTTGTGCCGATTCCTCAGATTCCCATGTTTTTGTCGACTTAGGCTCCGGGAATAGTTCTCGGAATCTCTCCTCTAGTTCTTCCTCATCTTCGGTGGTTACTATCACAGAAAAATCACTTGAGCGAGATGCTTCCCAACCGAGTTCCCAACTCTCCACAGAGCTCATTGACGAATCTCTCGAAAGTTCTTCTTCGTATTCATATATTTCCAACTTCCTCGCTCTGTAAAGCTTCATTTTTCCGCACTCGATCCAACACTGCTTCTTCTTCAAATACTCCTCCATTTCTAGATTGAATCTAGCACTCTCCTCCTTGATCTCTTGATCTCGTTTTTCTCTCCACTTTGTCATCATTCTTCCGATGGATCTGACTACGCAATGAGCACGATCACATTTGAGCTCGATGATGATGTCAGGAATGGCAAATTTATCTAGAATCATCTCACAATCTTCTATGCAATTTGGAAATGAGTCGACGACTAGTCCACATTCGTCAAATGGAGATTTGTAGTATCGTAGGAACAATTGGTCGGCCATGGCAGATGGCAAACTAGCTCCTTGCTTCTTATAAATTAAGAAAAACTTGGTTATGGTCAATTTATCGTTGCTGTAGTCTATATGGTCTGGATCATCGGGGAACTCAAATTCATCCAAAGAATCATCTGACTCATCCTCTTCTCCGTCATCATCGTCAATGAGATTTGAATGCAGACTATCGACATTAATATCACGGTTTCGCATAAACTCATCGAAGAGCGAGTAGAAATCAATGTGAGCTAAACCATGATGCCTTGAAAGAAGATTCGATAAAGTTGATTTCCCACTTCCACTTGGGCCAACGATGAAAACTCTCGGTGGAGGAATTTTTTCGAGGGGACGAATCATTGGAATCCCAACTTTTGAGTGGTTCAAGAGGAAGTCATTCAAACATTGCTCAGATGATAAGACGTACTCTTTGTTGTCCAGAGTACAACGATAGTCGCTCTTCCCTCTCCACAAAACTTTATGTTGCATGAGAGCAACAGGACAGTAATCATTACAATCTCCAGAATCGAGATTTTTTATTCGATTGTCGCTGGATGATAATAAACTTGGAGGAAACTCGTCACTTTCAGTTCTTTCTTCATAATTTGGCACTTCCAATATCTTCGTAGGCAATTGATAATCTCTGCGAATGAAGGAAATTGCATGGCTAGACGGATTAACAAGAGATGCAATATCACAAGTAAAATGTTGAATACCAAGTGCCGCCAGCTGGTTCACGAATTTCTCCATGCTTCTATTGAATATTTTCAATTTCTGAATGAAATTATGCAGATAATCTGGAGCAGGTGTTTCTTCAAAGCTGTCTTCAAACGTTTCTTCACATTCTTCAGCATTTTCCGAATCTGATGATTCATTTTTATGTTCTTGAAGCCAGCGACTCTTTAAAATTTCAAAAGGATCGCTCTCAAACAAAACAATTACAGTATCTATCGTAACGTCATTTTCCACCAATTTTCTGCAAAACTCATAGTCCAAACTGACAGAATCCAGAATGTAGCCTCTGTCTCTCAGATAGCTTCCACAATTCTGCTCCGACGAACTTTCAATCTTGCCCACGATCTCATTTACTATTTGATCGATTTCAAAATTGCTACCTTTGTCCGCGTCAAATTCGCTCCAATCATCGGGTGCGTCGATACCCAGCTCAAATTTCGCAACGATGTCACGTACGTCAATAACGAGGCTGTCCAAGTTTTCAGCTAAATCAAGGCTCAATTTTGTCTTGCCCGAGTATCGCGGACCAATTACAGCGATTCTACAGCAGGGCCTCGGATTCGGTGGCAATAAATACGGCCTTGGATTTTCAATGAAAGCTTCCATTGCCTCGCTCGACGAAAGAAAGAATAGCCAACTCATGAATCTCACGGCTAACTTCTTCTTACCCTCGACTCTCCTCCCCTTGGCAAGCTCGACCGGGCAAAGAAATCTCCAACGTGATAATTTCCATTCGAACTTGTCGGACGGCGTACTCCTCCTTTTCAGCTCGTCGAATACGCGCTCTAAATTCGAATTGCTGTCTTCAAAATCTTCAAGCGAATCGGACTCTAACTCTCCGTTCTCGTTCAGTGATTTACCCGATTCGAACTCTCCGCTGGTGTCAGGATCGAGGTCTGGAAAAATTTTTTCGGGAACGAGCACTGTCTGGATGGGCAAGATTCGGAGACGCAATTTGACAGTTTCGAGATTGTGGTCGAGAGGATAACGACCGTCCAGACAAATTACATTTTGTGGATTGTGGCAAATGACGAGATTTTCAATGGTTTTGGAGGCATACTTGGCATAATCTTGCAGCTCGCGCTCCAAGTTTTTCTCGGAGCACACACTCTCATGCTCTATTTTACAGATACTCTGATCTGGCGAACTTCCTGAAAAATCTACCTGAGAATCCTTTGGTCCCAATAAGTTTTCGACAGAGGGCATTGATTCACATTGCGCAGGCTTCCTATTCTTTTCCAAAATCTCATCATCAGGACAGGTGATATGGACGATAATGTCCGGTTCCATGAACTTGCCACTAAAAATTTCACAAATCTGAAAAGAGGCCTTACAATTCGGACACTTGTTCTCATCACTCGTCTCAGCGTTACACTGGCAAGCACTAATTCTTGACTTGTCCGTACTCGTTTCGGTCACACTCGGCGGATCGTTCAGTATAGATGACAGAGATCTGCTCTTGTCCACCTCGCTCAATTTTTCCGTCGACTCGCTGTCGATCGACGATCCAGACTTGGACATACAGAGCAGCACGTAACTGTCCTTCTTAACAGTCTCCAGCGATGCATCCGAGCTCGTACTCGAAGAAACTCTCTCAGCTCCAATCGTCTCCTTCTCGTTCCGAATCATAGGCAATCCTTCGAGCACGTATCCTCTATGAGTCACATCCGCGTTGCCCAACCGATCCACTATCCGCTTCCACACCAAATCTTCAGTTTCTCCACAGCCGCACTCGAGTCGTTTCTCCTCGTCGCTCCCATCGATCTGCCTGAAAATCTCACTTGCCGAAATCAGTACGCAATTTCTCGCCGAGGCTATCTCCTCGGCGAGTCTCTCGGTCTCGAGACCAGGCTTGCCGAAGACGACGTAGCAGACCGGCTTCGATTCGAGATACCGATTTCGCGCCTCCTCCTCGGAGTAAGGATCGCTCGAGGGTCGCTCAAAGTGAGCCCGGATTGCCGGGCTATCGGCGAAATTCGACCATCCGAGCGATGGGTCTGTGTCCGCGTTGCAGGAGTAATAAATACTCGCCGGAGGGTAGGCACTTTGCTCGGCATTGTGAAGAGGCGAGTCGCTGACGATACTCGGACGGTAACCTCTTATAAAGGGTAATGCGCTGCGACGAGCGATTATAGATGCATTCGGACTGATTTGAGCGATTTCTGGATTTTTATTCTGCACCTCGTTCGTCCTGTTGGCTGATCTCATGATGGTTCTTTTGAGGCGAGTGAGGAGATCGGATTTTGTATCGACTGGACAGGGGGCGAGATCACTTTGGAGGTTACATTGCGATGCGCGAGGAAAATAACAACAAGTGTATCTTTTGGATCCGTGACATTGACGCATGCAAATGAGATGACTGGGAATTTCAAATATAGGAGCTACGACCCCTCAGATATTTCTGGATAATTTGAATTAGTTCGCTCCAGAAACTACGGAGTGACTTCAAAAGCAGTTTTGCGGTTTACTTCAACTACCCAGTATAGCTATGGCATGGTGAAAAATGACTATTTATTTTCAGAGATAATTCATTTGGTATAAGTGAAAGAATTAGGATTCTGGTAAACACTATATGCAAAAACGAGGATATTCATCAAATTTTGTTAGTGAGATCGCAGATAACTAAGTGGGTTTTGGATTGAGAGTATATGATATATTTGAGTTTACAAGGGGAAAAAAACAGAAGTGGCAAAACAACGCGGAGGAAAAAGTAAATCATCTCTCATGATTTGAAAGGTATTCGGTATGGCTTAACGAAAAGAATTCTATTTTTAGAATCTCTTCTCGGATTATTTCCGGAACAATCATTCTATCTATTTCCTAGATCAAAAAGTCAGAATTCAAAGTAAAATATTGAATGATGAAATGTCTATATTCAGTGAATAAAGAGAGGCGATAGAGAAAAAATACTTATTCTCATTTGGATCGATGGTGCAGAAGGGAAAGTTTTCTGCAGCTGCTTGACTTTTTGTGAGCACGTTGAAGAAAGTAGACTTTCCCACATTGGGAATTCCAACGATGCCAACTTTGAGATTCGTTCCCACTCGCCCGATGAGTGGTTTCTTCTCTGGTTCTTCAACTTTTTTTGGCGCCATCCTGTAACAAGAACAGAAAGAATAGGTAGATCAATCATTGGCACCGTATATGATACATGGCATTTTTTTGTCACTAGAATAAATTTCATCAAGATCCACTCACGAGTTCACGACAAACAGAGAAGAGATTCTCCCAAGTGCTACCGACGAGAGCATGCAGCACCTGGGTAGCACGGAGGAGTCATTCACACGGGGATGAGCTCGGAGAAACGATTTGAGCGAAATGATTGATTCAAATTGGCGTAATGGGCTGCGTGCGAGTATTGCTTGCAACTATGATACTACAACAGTGCACGAATGCACGTCGCCTTGGGCTGCGTTGTACAATCAGAAGCTAGGCGCAGTGGCGCCAACTAATTTGCATGAAATTTCGCGCCGATACGATTATTGATGGTCGCTGCAAGCTGGCATCGTTCTATGTAAGAATTTTTCACTTTGCCGCGGTCAAAAATCGAATTTTTGAAATCAATTCGACAATACTGCAGTAGCAAAAACAAGTCCGTAACTGCGAACATTCTTGAAAGGGCACTGTCGAGTTTCCGAATTTTTCTATGAATTCATTCGATGTCGCGGGCTAAAAGTACAAGCGCCCTTACGTTAGACCTTCGCCTTATTTTTAAAATTCATGGAGAAATTCAGGAACCCTACAATGTCAGTGTATGACATCCTCTAAGGAATCCTCCGACGATATGGTTATGACTGATGTCAACCAGTCGTAATACTGTGACAGGTTGTAAAATATACTGGCTTAGTTCTGGTCACAAGGATGAAAATTCGCTTTGTGAACAAGGTGGCAAAGATTTGCTTTGTAAATGAGGGGAGGTTAAGATTTCAAGAGTGAGTCGGTTTGAATTCTGAAGCTGCAGTGGCAGTACAGGTACTTCCTTGCTGATCATGTCAGAGCTGTTTTGCAATGATTACGATATAATGATTATAGTATAATTATATTCATACAACCGAATTATTCCACAAACCTCCTCTTCAAGCAGGAAGTGTGGAAAAAAACCACGGAATACATTTGACCATGACTCATTACTAAATCCTGCTCTACATCCTTATTCGATCATCCTAAAATTTATATTCATCCAATCACACCCATTGTTTCGATGATACGATCGAAACCAAATC
>JAPYYZ010005705.1:0-16338 GCA_030522705.1 Eretmocerus eremicus | reverse complement strand
AAAATTTTCAAAATTTTTTTTTGACACGTCAAAAAAGTTACAAGCGAATCTACGATTTCCGGCTATTTCAATTTCTGGGGCAGTTAGAAAGACTCGAATGAAATCTCACAAGTAATGATTTGATAGTTCTTTCAATTACCTACTCAGTGCTTTTTTGATCGTCGAGATTGGTCGAACCGTTCCAAAGTTATGAGCAAAATACGAAGACAGTTTTCGTTTTTCCAATCATTTGAAATTATTAGATTAAATCACCAATATAGGCCTAGCAATAGCAAAAAAAACTCTTCCGGCCCAGAAAAAATTCCTTAAATCCTCTCTCAACATCCCGGACCGAGAAAAAATGCATCGGGAATTTTTAAGAAATAGTTGCAGAAAAGTTCTAAATTTGGCGTGGAACCCCTCTATGTCATCTACAGATGACCTTTACAGCGAAAAGGTTAAGTGTTTTTAAAAACTCATACTTCCATCGTCATTTCGACAGATCGATATCTATAGGTCATTTGGTCACATCGTACATGTGATACATCTCAAGGAATGGGACCCAACAAGAACCTACTTCCATAGCGAGGGTTTTTTTAAACATTTGAGGCATTTTCACGCTTTTTTTTCAAACCTGAGACTCTATGCAAGATGAAGGCGATTAAGATTCAAAGTGATACGGTTAAGAACGACTTACCTGAAATTTTTTCGCAAAAATCGATAGGTTTCAAGAAATCCGTTATCGGCAGTTCATCACCCAATTCCAGAAGAACATCTTTGTTCACGGTTCCATTTGAATTGATCTTTTGAGTTGGAGAAGATAATTGATTTAAATTCGATTAATTAACATTGAGACAGAAGAAAGACTCAATTCACTACTCACCCATCCAGCCTTTTTCAAAGAACAGGATAAGACACACGGCTTCTGTTTTTCTGTTGGAACTGTAACCATACATAAGGTGAAAAATGACATCAGGGATCTAGGATTCTCACCAAATAAGAAACTTGTACCCATTAAAGGCCATACTACAAGCTTTAAGAAACTGTAACTTCGGCACAAGTCAACATTTTTCTACGCACTTTAGCTCATTTTGAAAAGTCAGTGAAGGGCGCATCGCTTTGCCTCGATGGGAACAAGTCCTCAATGTACCTTTCTTAGAAAACTGTTGTATTTTAACAAAATATCTTGTGAAAACACGAGAGGATCAATAAATTTCGGCATTCCTGTTTTTGACGGTATTCGCACATATTTCGCTCTTTATCTACGTGTTATGACACAAACTATCCAGATACAGCTATATCTAAGCTCATCAATGTATTGAAGTTTTCATCTTTTTTCGACTCAATCATAGATCTTGATGAGTGTTCCTGAAGGTAACCACTATACTGAATCCTCATCGCATGGACACGATTACTTGTAATAATAATGCAGCTTTTTATAAAGAATAAAAAATGTTCTCAATCCAATTTTACTTTTCTGGGAAAACTTCAATATTTTTGAAAGAATCTTGAAAATTGGAATGAAAGCCACGGATATCGACGATATGGATCGAGTGGCTTACTCAAAGTTTATAGGGATAATATTTACGCGGTGTGCAGTGCGTTATTTAACCATTTTTCGAGGTGACTTTCGAAATTGTCTCAAATTTTCATTATTGAGGCTGTTCACATCGATTCAGCACACTTTCCTCCCGACGTTTTTTTTTTGCTCCCCAAAGTTAAAGAAGTGAAAGAAATGTCGAACAAAAATTCTGAGGAGGGAGGGGGGTCAAAAAAGATATTGGGCAACGTATGGTTTTTGGGTGTTTCAGACTCTTAGGCCAGGTGGAAACTTCAAAAGAATTTCTAAAAGTAGTCCTTTGATAGGTTTTTGAGCCACCTTTTAAATACCATCAAAAAATCAAAAACGGTTGAGATGGTCAAAAGTTTCAAGAAAAATACGAGAGTCAAGTCTCAAGTTTGCAAAATCACTTATATTGGCCCCAATCTAAGGGAAAAAAATTTTCAACTCAGAAACTGTGGATTCGGTGATTTTCCAACATATTAGATCAATCAGTAAACTTTGAGAAGCAAAAAAAATTTCGGGAGAAAAGTGTGCTAAATTGATATGGACAGCCTCTGTTTTGAATTTCGATAAGCAAATGTGCTTAAAATTGTGGAAAGTAATCGGTTCTAAGACCTTCAAATTCTCATTGGGATGTCTGTACTCGATTATCCGAAAAAAATATTAATTCTACCCATGGTGAAGGACTTGTGCGAGATCACTCTGACTTGAGAATCGACGCGGATCTCCGACCTTGATAAATTTATCCCAATCCCAATAAAGAAACTAGGACGAGACATATTATGGACCCTGTATCATTGAACTCAACGAGATGTACATTCCAATATCGGGTCGTCAATACACACGGAAAAAAATCATCTTGACAAACGATCATGCCAAGTTGTGAATCGTTTTGAACATCATGGCTAAATCAAATGATGTACCGTTCGAATGAAAGAAATAACATCTTATCACTCTTAGGTATAGAAACAGCGTTTCATAGAATATCTCTGTTTGCCAGGCTATACTCACATTAACTCTGCTTACGTTTCGAGTGAATTAATATACGAATTTTCGCGCCCGCTCCTAGCGGAGCGCTGATAATAGGGAATTATCGTCTAATCCAATTCTTATTATTTTGGATAGATTATCATCACGGGAAGAAAGTTACAAGACAATTTTTTTATTGGTGACCGATTAGTATTTCTTTATTGATATTAAAAAAGACCCGGGGACCGCACCTCGATTCAAACCCGTGTTACGTGATGATGACGTCACAAATAAGAGTTTTACTGTAGCACACGATCGGACTGTAGCAAATGCTATACTTATAGCAGCAGCCGTGCCAATCGGAAGGCTGTCTGTTGTTGTTGGCCGCTGGATAAGTATAGTATTTGCTATAGTACGATCGTGTGCTACAGTAACTCTTATTTGTGACGTCATCATCACGTGACACGGGTTTGAATCGAGGTCCGTCCTTGGGTCTTTTTTAATATCAATAAACAAATACTAATTGGTCACCAATAAAAAAAACTGTCTTGTAATATTCTCTCTGTCACTCTCAAGTATCGATTCTGGTTGTCCAATCATTTGTCGCTCGAGCATGATTATTCCCTATTATGGAAGTACATCTCATCAGTGCACAATTTTGCTTATTTTATATATTTATCATGAATTCATACCATGAATAATATTATTTTCTACCAAACATTCTTCATGAAAACGATCCGCCAGATTTTCTAGGCTTAGTAGTGGCTGTTGCTCCTGGAATGAAAAAAATCGAAATTAATCCATTACGATGTTTCAAACAAGGATTCAATAACAAAATCGTAACAAGAGCAATCATTGGCCCCCTTTCGTAGATTGCTTTGCATGCATCGATATCAGTGAGATGTGAGTACGAACCGAGTAAGAAGTATTGAGCTCGAGAAATTCTTGCTCATGGGATTCCAAAAACATTCAAAATTCGTGGAGTAAGTCCAAGAAGCTCATCTAAATTCAAAGGGTAGAAAGTAGGTGAAGTCAAAACTCTCATCTTACCGCAAATTCAACAGCAACGCTGAAGATCAGGAGCAATGCTGCGGTTTTCATCTTGCCTCAATTATTGAAAGAGTCGGCTGCGGTTTATAGTAATTATGCCTAGAAGTACGATATTCTCTATACTGCTGGCTCTAATTTATACTTGTAGTTAGATCGACAATGTGTGTTGATTGTGAAGTAAAGGCTAATAGAGGAACCGTCCTTGTATTATTCAAGTGAGTTCAACTGTGTTTGAGCTCCCTATTCTCATCAAATAGGCGTTTCATCACCGTCGGTATTCGTTCCAATGAAAATGAATGAATTCAATATTTTCATATTTCTGTGAACTATATAAATTACATTTGGAGCATTACGAGTATTCTTACGAATAAGTCATCGGATTCACTTATTTTAAATCCAGATATTTCCAATTGTAACGAATATCAGTAGATGGCAGCTCACCTTATTCCGCAACTGCTCGTTTGATACTCTTGCACAGTAACATTTCTTCAATTTCTCCTTGCCAAAAAATTAGAATGAACATCTGTGTAGAAGAGTTCACTGAGAATCGAGGAATTTCCATTGTTTACATGAGATATAAGAAGTTGATACGAAGAAATGAAAAATGGGAACTGTACGCCATGTATGTATGAGAACAAACAGTAGGCTAATGGTAGATGACGGAACTTTAGTCGCGCTTGAACAGCTGCGAACCTCAGTGAAATAATTTCATTCTGAATTTCTTGTATTTCCAATAACTCTTCATAAGCTGAGAGATCCGAAAATACTACTTTCAGCTATGAGCATATCCTCGAGGATCGTTGCTGATTCAGTGGCACGTTGAACGCACATCGTGCGAGCAATTGTGCCTATGGTGTACATTATATCCGTCGCAGTAATTGAATAAACGAAATTCACGATTTTAATAAGATTTCTATTTCCTCGAAATAATTATGAGAATGAAATCCAAAATAAATTAATATTATCACAAGCATTGTGCTGAAAAACGAATTACCGCAAAATCGTCAATACATTGGCAATATATTGCTAAGACGGATTGAAATTTTTTTAGCCCATCAAAAAATAGCAATATATGAGATAGCGATGTTTGCATGCATATTGCGGATATATTTCCAATATATACTGGCAATATTTCTACAATATATTGCCAACATACGTTGCCAATGTATATTGCGAATGGACTGCCAATATTTACAATTTCTACTCGGGAATCTAGACAGTATTTCCAGCCCGTAAGAACGAGATACAATTGATTTTTGACTCTAGAATTGATATTGCACATGTTCACAAAAAAATCATTGTTAACTCTATTGAAGAGTTAACAATGAGTTTTTGTTATTGAGGTTGTTTATATACGTATAACATCTTTGACTTACCGGATGCATACAGTTTCAAGGATTTCAGTATTGTTTCGCTAATTCCATTGAGCGCTTACTCGATGACGATGTACACTATTGTGGTGATGAAAGATTTCAAAGCAAGGACAGTCGGATACCAATAGACTCTTCAAATAAGAAGCTAATTCATCGCAAAGCCATTGAAATTTTCCCGATATTTTTCATGATAAGAGTATTGTCACGCACATGACAGAGCAGGAGCCTTGAATAATTTTGTTTGTTCAAATTTACGAAATTGAAAGTTTTAAAATTATTACTAAGGCGTGTAGTTTATTTAAGGTGGTTCACGCGGTAAGAGAGAGAGACAGATAGCTGAATGTTACAGAGACAGACGCCAAAGAGTATTTTAGAACTTGAATATCTCTTGAGTGAAACCACCAATCTAGATGAAACTTGACATGAATGCTCTCAAGACCATGAACTTCAGGAATAATTCATCTTTCAAATTTTTGCTCCGTTTATTTATTGATGCGATTATTGTAAAATGCGATATCTCCAAAACGAGATTGACGATCTTCATGCAATTTCACAGAGATTCTTCTCTCGTAATGAGCTATCAGTAAGAATTTTTTCAGATTTTTCTATTGTTCTGGTTTTTTTTATATTTGAGGCAGAAGCTGAAATCCCTATAGTTCCATGTAAATTGTCAAAACCTGGAGGGTTAATATCTCGGAATCTAAGTTCAAGACCCTCCTGAATATTTTTATGTGTCCTTCAAACCCATGAAATCTTCCAGTATGCAAAATTTCAGTGATTTCTATTGTTAGAAAAAATACCGCCCCAACCACCTTAAAAACAGTACGAGCGAAAATTTCATCGTCAGATATGACAAGATCAAATATAATTTTTTCATTCTCCAATTGCGGAAGAAACATGCTCATAAAAACATTGTGATGTCAATATAGGCACGTTTCCTGTGGCTTGGGTCGCATAGGCCACCGGGGGCCCAAACCTATACAGTAGATCAGCTGGATCGGACCATCGCACTGGACGCAATCGAACTTTTTCCAGTGTGGCGTGGAATATGAAGATTCGATTAATTCATATGAGTCGATTTTGCTCTCATCATTTATTGAGATACTCGCCAATGATTAACGAAAAAGTATACATGGGCGCTCCCGCATAGTGATCCCGATTGGCTAATCACGCCACCTCAGCGAACGTGTTAACCCTCTAGGTACGGGGACATTTTGAGCCGGTTCAAAATGTTTTCAAATAGTAGAAAATACCTTCCTATAGCTCCTAGAAAGGCACTGCGGACGTAGGATTCCATGGAGTAGCGGGAACATTATTTCTTAACATGAGTCCTGCAGGATTCATCCTGCTTCCAGGATACCCATCATATGTGACGAATCAAAACTGAATATCTTCGATATAAGCCCATCGAAACTCACCATGACAATTTAGAATGTTCGATACAAAGTCAATCCATACCTGTTGATATCAACGCAAACACAGCTCATCTACGAGAACTCGATCGCAAATGAGCGTACTTAGGAGAACAAGTGGCCCTTCTTCCTAAGCTCTCCTGATTAGCAGACCTTTCTTTCGGTCATAGTTCGTGTTCTATATATATCATCCGTTTATCTACACTCACGGGAGATGATTTCACACGATGCTATTGTCAGACTCCAGAAGCCAATGGCTCAACTGAGTGACCGTATAGTAGGTTCTTAGTACCGTAAAGGCCTAATGAATGCTGCTAAGCTTCTCGTGGATCCCTTTTTCTAACAGTAAGAGATCGTCAAGAGAGGTCTAGATTTGACGCTTTTCGTGGCAGTCACATCCTTGATTGTATGGAATTGAAATAGGTGGCATGATTAATAGTCTCTCTTGGGAAACCGAAAAAGCAGTACAATAAATGAAATCTGGCGAGCTCGTCTCGCTTCGAAATCCAATTAAGCAATAGAAGATAGTGGCCCAAAACGAGGTGATAATCTTCCCGGGGTCGCGGGATATCGCTTCTGTTGATTGTAATGCGTATTTAAATACATAAATAAATACATTTAAATAAATAAATCGTGGGCCCATCAGGACCCGCACGTATGTATACATACCTAGAGAGTGAATAAAAAGAGCTTAAAATTTCTATGAGAGTTTCTGCTTAAGATAACCAACTGAAGGCTAAGAAGAAACATATTCGTACTGGATAAAAGTTTATTTGATAAATAGGAAATAGATTAAACCTCAAGAAATGAACATCTTTCGAGGTTTGAGGGCTGTCCGGGTAATTTCTATGCACCATTATGCAAACTCGTGGTGACTGGGTCTGAAACATAATTGAAACAATAAGGAAGGTCTGCATTGGAGTTATATGTAGATCAAATGTATGATAAGAATACGGTTGAAAGACCACGAACACGGTGAAGTAGCTTAGATATACCACATGATTGAAAGATTATTGCACCCTAATGCATTCTAATATCGAAATGTTTCGAGAGATTTTTAAAAAATTGATACAAATTAGGCACCGCATGGATTAATCAAGAGAATCATGGTTTCCTCGGGTTCAATATTCCTCTATCATTATTCACAGGGTAAATATGGCGAATATCAGAAAGACCTACACGCGTCGACGCAAAAAAAAAGGAAAGATGAACTCCACGGATCGAGCTAAGAATCCTCAGACTTCTATAATGAGATCATACAATTTTGAACAAATTAAATGTGCATCGTCTCAGAGACATAATAATATCCTTAATATCTCTGATTACGATCCTATGTCCTAAATTCATCAATCCGATGGGAAACAGAATTAGCATGTCTGGTCGATATCAGACGAAGCTTGTTACTCTGTACCGGAATTGCTGCAACACTCGACGTATCAACAAACAAATGATGGCGAATCTCGCAGCCATGTAAAAAACTCTAGCCCTTGCCTCGTACAATGCCAACACGATGCATCACACGTTTGCGATGTACACATGGGGTCTGCGCTTTGCAGTCACTCCCGCGATAGCCGCTTCGAATCATCGGGCGATGAAGTACTCGATAACAACTGCATCAACAATGCTTACTGATTCGCTTGCCGAACGAGCTCTGAATTGGCATACACACCAGCGATCGAACGATCGGCTCCTGGTTCCCTCGAATTTCAGCCTCACCGATAACAGTATAACACGCTCGCGATAAAATTGCTCGCCTTTTGTATACACTGCTGCTGCTGAAGTTTCTGGATTCGCGCTAACAAATTCGCTTGTTCAATCGATCCTCGCTCGCGAGCGGCATCCACTTGTCCCTCGTCCTATCTGCTATTGTCTGTCCATTACTGGATTTGTATTTTTCCCTTGATTTTCAAACTGCTGTTTGAGCATGTCGAGCACACACGAGGATCTACTTGAATCGAATTATCTGTGTATAGGATTTTATGTACATTCTCTTCTCGTTATTTGTTTCACGTTGATTATTGATTCTTGTCAATTATTTAGTCACGAAAACGATGAACATTTTTCGGGACGAAAATAGACTGACCATCAATGTGGATAGAATAAACTATCCACTCTTTCATCTCTTGATTCATATTCACAGATCAAGAAACTTATCCTCAATAAATATACACATGTACGAAGATCTGAATCTAACCTCTTATATATTCGAAATGTAGTAAAGCATCTTTGGAAGTTTCATACTTGCCCCTAAAATCCTTCTACATATTTAGATCTACTAGAAGCGAAGGTCCCCTTGGAGGGGCTTCGAGCGACGTAGATTGACCTCTTGGAACATTGGATTTTTATCATTTATGTCAGGTAAGGTAAGTTTAATCAGTCTGACCATGGGTATCTCAGCCCATCCTCACGTTTTTTATGTTCGGTTATACTTTGAAACATGAAAAAGCCGCTCTGATCAATCCAGAATCATTTTTACTTTTCGAAAGTCCAAAAATCTGTTTCTTGAGGCAGTTGTTCTAATTTTTTTATCATTTTTGGTCCTAAGTGGCCAAAATTGACCGAGACTCAGCTTGATGTGTTATCTCTTCCTTGAAACTGGCTGACAAAGCCTGATGCCAGAGAGGATCTGTCAATTTTAATCAATCCCGCTGGGAAAATCTGCGCAGGTCATTGGGATAGGCGGTTTTGCCCTGACATACAAATAATTCAGTATGTCCTGGGCTTATGGATTGGGATGAATGTCAACATCAAATATGGACAAATAAGTAGTCACAGCTCAGCCAGAATTAGTATCCTCACCAGAGAATTGACTATCTTTTGCGGACTTTTGACAATTTTTGCCAAGAAAAGTGAGGCGAACAAGATCCTGTCATACAGATACACCGCGATCCTTTTTCTCCAAATACCGCTTCTATTGCCTATGGAACCACCTACACCGAGTATCCAAAGAACCCCATGCCAACCAACCAACTCAAACATAAGAAAACACGGCGTACGACCGATTGGACTCTCGAATCCGGTCGACTGCGTCGTCACAAACATCGTCGACTCGAACGCGGAGGCGTTTGTTGCGACAGCCTCGTCACGTGTCAATTCAGGCTATTGCTATTTACCAAAGTGCGCCATCCACAGCCCAGCATCAAAACTGGAGGGTGGAGATCGATTACGGCCGCTCGTGGGTAGCCACTGTACATACATATGCGACGAAGTATGATGGGGTCGAGCGAGGGATGGATGGGCGCATACAGAGAGAGTGAGAAAGAGCCCTAATCCCGGATTGACTCGTGTCACTTATTAATATTTTATGCAAACACCGTGATTTACGGGCGCTGCGGGCCGCTTCGCGCCAGATAACGCGATCATCGCCCGGCTTCAGGGTCTTATCTGCTGCAGCTGTGGGAGCTTTTTTGTGCAGTATAGTGAGATGTGGCTTGCTAGTCTTGCCGTAGAAAAAGAGCTTAGCGCGCTCGATGATGATGATGTTTGCGGGGTGCGGCACGAATTTGACAGCGGCTTTGTGTTCTAGTGTGTATAATTCATGGGGGAGGGGTGATTATAGAGGGAATCAAAGACTTCTTATGATAGAATAGGTTTGAGTCCACGCAAGTCATACGTAAGATTTTTCTCTCACTTGAGATGGAGAGAGAGAAGATCTTATGATTATCGCATATTCTTCTAGTTGTTTGTTTGTTTGACTTCATTCTGAGAGACAAGAAAAACAAACTCGCCATCGGTGAACCAAAATGTATTATTTGAATAGAAAGAAACATACCATAAGAGTAATGGTGTTTGGTTTGTATTCATTATTTTCCAAACTCTTTCGATTGACTGTTCAGTGAACTCACACACTCCAAATTGTGACTGTGTCGAATTTTCAAAGTGTGACTGTGTTTCAGAAGTAATGAACAAAATTCAAATTTTCGATTGACCTCGAGGTTGTTATTGGGGCATTATTTGATTCTAGAGCCAGAAGGAAGTGTTTGGTCACGTAATGAGCATTTTGTATTAAAGAAACACCTTCACCGATACCTGGTTATCACATCAAACATCATTACACATTTAACATCAATATGACCTCCAAATATTAGGAGGTTCTCCACTCTTTATTATGCCGTTCTAATGTTTCCTGATAAATTCACTCGAAAGTCTTGCATTCAAGGATATATTAATGAATGAACATTGACACACTTAACTAGGAAATTGAATAGACCAGAGATAGGTAAAACTTAGATCCAGTTTACGTAACATCAACGTAGAGCTTGCGAGAGGTGATCACATAATCATTTTTGTAGAAATAATTCGTTCGTTTGACACAACGGACTCAATCCAAATTTCAGACCGTACGTTATTCTGTATTATTCATCACGACGCACAGAAATGGAAATCCAATTTGATACGAGATTAGAACCAAACTATGTAGTACTATTATATGAAAGAGTTGGCCTTGTTTTGTACCCCTCCGTTGGTTTTGCGGTTCCATTAGCTTAGATTGACTTAACGGGTTAATTCCCACGTGAAATGCTTGAGAAAGATCTAAAAGAGTCCATAGGTTTTTAATAAACCCACAAACATATTCCAATTTTCGTAATAAAGAATATGATCTTATTCGAGAAAAAGTCCAAGAATATGCCCATTTCCTCCTCCATATTTTTCTAAGTTTACCATATCATGATGTGAGTGTATTTTTGTGAAGGTGAAAGCGGGTTGAAAATCAATAAAATTGGCATTCTGGAAATCATTGCTCGCTGATGTTTTAAATAATTTCGAATACTCTATACAGCATTTATCCACATGGCGATATATGATTCTTATATTTGACATACATTTTTGAATGCATAATCTACGGGAAAAAATCTCAAATCTCGACCATTCATTGACTTACCTCACATGGATGGGAGAGAATATATGACTCAAAGAGTGATCATATACCTGAGGGTTAGTAAGCTTTGTTATTATAATGCGAAGCAAACGCACGGACCAGTATATAATTTCTAAATATCCCACCAATTTGCAAACTCGTCGACAAATCCGGAAAGCCGAGGAGAGCACAAAACTGGACGTGAGAGTTAGAATACATACAAGGCTGAACGCGAACCTTACTCCCTGAGAAAGAGTATCACATTATGGATGTACGGGTGATTCTGCTGAAACTGCACGATTTCAGTCCGAAACGTGTCGGCGGGGGAGGAAGTGGCCAAAATTCATTTTTCGCGGGAACTTTTGGAGATCGTCAAGACCCATGTCCAGAAGTCTTTCTGGTCATGGGCCCACCACTTAAATGGACCCTCCTAACCACATTTTCATCGTTTTTTGAACCACACATGACCCAGCCTACGGAAACTCTGCAATTAGAAGAGATTTTGCCACGATTCTGGATGGCAGTCCCGATACTAGTATTTCACGTTTTTAAGTGAATCCAAAAATTCTAGTGATGGCTGCTCGAACCTCCAAACACAGAATGGCAGGATTGGAATCAATAACTAATGATACGTGATATAACTGACAGATCTCATTTTGCAGTAGGTAAATAATTATTAATCTCGACTCTTGATTTTCCTGGTCTAATCGCTAATTGACTTCGCCACGTTTAGACTATATTCTTTAACGCGAGGACAAAGTTAAAAGAAAGTGGTTCTAGAGCAAGAATAAACTCCGGAGTAGAATTTGCACAATACCTCAAGAATTTGGCAAGTCCCATGAAAAAATCTTTAATACAGCAGGACGCTCATGAAAACATTTCAAACCCCTTTTTCTGCTGTGAAACCATCAATTCACAGTCGAGTGTTAAAATTATACTCCGTTGGTATGTATTTTTGGGGGTACTTCCAGATATTATGTGTCAAAAATGTGTCACGTACGGAGTGGCCATGTATCAATACTGACATTCTTCGGTCTTTATGATTTTTTTTATTTATTGCTTTTTTCGGTCCTTGTGATAGTCCATAAACAACAAGAGAAGAAGTATTTTCTCGCCCAAGAATAGTGCGTCATATACCTTTCGATAGATCCTATCATATGTGATTCCTAAACTCAGCATGTTTTACACTTATCTAAGATTATTAACTGCGTGGACAACCAATCATAGTCTCAACGGAATCGCCCATATACGTATAAAACAGTAGAATCGGTGAAAATTCTGATAATCCAGGCCCGCATCTCCCGCTGAGTTACACTGTTTACTCGGGCCAACCGAAGCAGAGAAGCCCGAGGTGTTTCGCCGCAGAAAAGTCTCGCACAAGGACGAGGATGGGGTAAGAGGGGCAGCAGTGGCGGAGGCGACTTTCCGCGGTAATTACGCGCTCGACGAGAGGGTGGCAAAAAATAAAGGAGACTCCAAGCGACTAGAGGACTTACGCTGACGCTTGCCGGATTCATTAAGACTTTTATCGGGAAAACACAGGGACAGCACGAAACTGGCAGCCAGAGCGGCTGACGACTACCGCCGCACCGTTGCCACATGGACCCGTGTCGTATATACCCAATTCACTTAGCTCTCGACCGATCCCGATGCGGCTGTACACGAAGAGAAAAAGGACGCCGCGGCAGCCACCACCGCACTGGCTCATCAGCAATTTAAAACGACGAGGATCTACGGGACTGCTGGAACCACAAACGCCTTGGGGGTTTGATACTTCTTGTGTCCAACTAAATGCAGTTCATGAAGAGGATGGGTACTGGACTGATTGTGAGTATTGATAATTGTATATCCTGTAGTGATTTTTTTTTTTGAAATTGGAAAGACGGTCCTCGTTGGGAGCCGTATTCGGCCAGAAAGGGGAGCACAGAGGGCACCCGATTGAGTACATTAGTGGCAGTTTACACAAGGCTGAACAAAACTATACGGCCACGGAACGTGAATGTTTGGTCGAGGTATCAGCGAGGAAAAAACTTAGATTGTACGTCAAAGGCTAAATTTCAAGTAGCCACCGATAAATGTGCCCTAAAGTGGTTGAACAATCTGAAGGACCCGACGGGACCAACGGCACGATGGGCGCTGACACCGCAACAGTGGGACTCTGAAGTCTCTATGATTCGATGGATGTGAGGAAACCTCGTAAAAAATCTACTATATTTCACTTTGAAGTATCTAGATGCTTTTACGAGCCTTCTGATCTGAATCCGTTCCTCTGAACATGTGGAACATAATTCAAATGTCTGACTTTCTGATGGGAAAACGCTCCCAGCTGAGTCGCAAAAATACTTTTACTTGAATCACTTGAAACCTGTTGATGACTTTGATTTAAAGTGGATCCTGGGAATGTAAGGCATCAAGTTAAGAACTGGCCGTCCTTTAAATTCCCGCCCGGACAAATTTTTAGAGTCAGTCAGCCAATCATGAGCAAACCTCAATCTAGACTACACTTTTCAGCATGGCTACCAAATAGCTCCGATTGGAGTCATAATATGTAGATAAATACATTGAGAAGAAAATGTGGAATGGAAAGGTTTATTCGATTATCGCGGTCAGACCTAGTCCGATCTGGTCTGATCATCGGACCTCTCTTTCTATCTTCGTTGGAGTGAGAGAGAGGTTCGAGAGATCAGACTTGGTCAGACCGATAATCGGAAAAACCTGAAGATTCTGATTTAGCATTAATTTTAGAGACCATTCTGTCATATGAGCAACTTATTAAGAGTCTTGGTACATTTTCCAGATATGGATTTTGGTGGTGAGAGAGCGAGTCCATTACGAAACAGTTAGGCTTTGGTCATATGTACCAAATAATTATCCATATAGAATCTGTTATCTCACGAAAGATGTCAAAACACACAAAAAACTTTTGTGAAATTTAAGCTCATAAATCCAGTAATATCGAGGCTATACTATAATCGCTTCCTGCAAAACCTGGCTGTGAAATGTATAATATATCATTTTAAAGGCTTGTACGAGCGTTCCTCTACACGCACGGAAGTAGACGATAAACTTCATTATGAGCAATTTCAACCTGTGTCACTAAAAAATACCAGAGCTTAATGTACTTAACATAAGGTGCATGACAAGCCAGATCTCCACTTTAGCACGATTTCTTTTGAGATGTCTTGTGAGTTCTCAAGAATCGAAGTTACCTTTTGTAGGGTTCAACATGATTTTGAAAAATCTGGAGCATAATATGTGACCGCATCAGATCATATGAAATCTTGATCCATAGGTGGCAATCTAGACCGAGTGATCTGTGCGTAGCTCTAAATAAATAAGATGATATTTATAAAGAGCAAAATGCTTTTGCGATGCAACTTTCAAAACGTTAATGAGAATCACTAGTGAAAGTTTATTATTGAATCCAGGAGAGTCTTAAATGCCATTAAAGTTGAACGGGAGATGATACTGTGCATAAATTACACAAAGAACAAGGGGCCACAGAAATTTGAAGTCCTAAACTGATAACTCCGTCAATAATATCCCTAGGAAAATCTGGTTCGGAAAAGGGTTAATTTGACATTGCATGAATCTCAGTTATTGAGCCATTACAAAAAAGCCTTTGGCACGCATCTTGAATCAAAACGGAAAAACCACTGTTCAGAACTTACAAAATTGTCACAAATACTTTATGTTTCTCTCTTTTGGCAATCCCGTTAATACTCAATTAGGCTTACCGACGACACATTTACATTACATACATTTTGTCACATACAACTGTCGTCAGAATCGCAAGACTGCGCTAAGAATGGGCGGCTTCCGTGGAGTCCTCGTTGATACCTGCAAGTATGATGCATTGCTCTCTTATCATCATATCTGCTCAAAGAGTTGCTGAAAGGATCACGTCCTTTGCAAAGAATCGAAACAAGTTCGAACTCGAGAATAACCATGACTAACTCATCGCCGTCATCTGTAAGGTTCTCAGCAATAAACTTCTAAAAATTTCAATAAGTACACATCTAACGAAGGTATTCGACATTGACTCCACGTCAATGATAACGATCACGTAATTGCAAAAGATCTTGCGCTCGCTCGATGGACGTGTGTTGCCCCATGGAAGTGAAGAGGTAGAAACGTATCAACAAAGTGCAGTCTCTCGCAAGAACGAACGAGTCAGTTGGAGGACGAGAGAGAGAGATACGTGCACGAAGGGACACCACAAGTGGCAATCGTAGCGAGTGAATGCTATACACAGAGACTGACTCTACAGGCACGGTATGGCTCTCTGACACGAGTAAATACAAGCACCCCGAGCGCCAAAGAAGAGTATCCGAGGTATATACACACGCCAGGGCCAAGTTAATTAAAGTTCTCCGTTGACGTTGCAGTCGAATCGACCATCTCATCGCTCTGTACAGTTCTCTTTCTATTTTCATTGGCACCGGCATTGTCCTCTCTTGAATAGTAATCCATCCTCGCTCGCAAATCCTGACCTTTCTTTGCTGTGTTGCCCATCAAACCTCGAAACCTCTAATACAAGTGTTCGAGGCAAGTGATTTGCGTAACAAAACCTTGGTACAGACAACTTATTGAGTAAGAACCCAATAAACTTATGCTGACAATAACCAATCAGTAATTTTATATATGTTCGACTTTTCGTGAAATTTTATAGCGAGCAAAGATCACTAGGATCTTTGAACACAGAAATTATTATCCTTAAATCTCGCCTTAAATTCTGTCCGGGATCCCTCATGCCGGATTGAAATTGATACAAACTTGAAAACATGCAGACTCAGCCGCGGTAAAAGCCAAAGTCAAATAAAAAGAGTAAGAAGCATTCGAATCATGTCATCCTCCTAATCTAGCCGAAACATTGTAAAGAAATTCATCACATTCCCAGGTATCACTAACTCCAAAGCTAGACATGCTAACCCTCCGCACCATGATTACGATACCTCGTAAATGCAGAACCATGAAATTCAACATACAGTTGCGTGCAAAAGTTTCGGGCCACACTATTTTTTCTCGATAAATTTTCTATAGTCTAGAGTAAGGGAAGATAGACTGTCATATTTCAAACACCATGAACTAAGTTCAAAGAATATATGAGTAACATGCCTTATTAATAAAATG
>JAPYYZ010005704.1:0-11371 GCA_030522705.1 Eretmocerus eremicus | reverse complement strand
CTCCTCATGTGAAATATGCCCCCCTCCCTCCGTTAATGGATTTTGGGGAAGATTCATGAACTAATGATGTGTGATACCGATTTGAGAAAGCATTCTGCTCATCTCATTTGGCAGCGTATTTTTAACGATTATCGAAAACTGCTGTTGAATCACTCATTCATTCACACTGAACGATCTGAGCCAATCAATCTCGAGGTGAACTTAGCTTTTTCCTGACTCTTGCTCATCTTCGAAACGCTTTTGCCAAAATTGCGAGACCGGATATAGGATCAATTTTATAGATAATTTTACAATAGAATCATTTAGATGAATTGAAAGTGCCCATTGAGGCCATGTATTGTGTATTTTCAACGCGCCATGGAACTACGTCAGGTCTCAATTTCAACCGAAAGCTCGCAAAAGGCGACACTTTGCGGCCACCAAAACAACGAAATACCGTTGGGATATCAAGATACTGACAGAGTTATGAATCTTTGAGGCCATCAAATCGATCAAATCTTAGTTAATAGACATTGCCGATGAATGTGATTGTAGTTTGGCTCAAATCGTTTCTTCTTACACTAAAACGCTTTTAACTCTGGTTTGAAAAGACCAAATTGATACCTGCAACAAGTTTCTTTGAAAGTAATTCTACTGGTTATCGAATAGAATCTGTTTCAGAATAAGAAATTATGCACCTTCATAAACAATTGGTGCTTCAGCATGCAAATGATAATGAAAATATCTTGAAATTACAATATTTCGTGAGAAGTCCCAAGTCCCAAGAAACCTTTCCGACTTAACGAATAAACAGGTACCTTTTTTAAGACAATGCTAACGTAAACAAATTACAATGTTTCGTGAGAAGTCTTGAGTCCCAAACAACTTTTCCGAATAAACAAATGGACAGATAACTCTTTTTGAGACAGAGAATGCGGAAAAACATGTTCATCAAAATATATAGCTAGCGGAGAAACTGATAGGCCGACGTTCTTTATTAGATTTTATGTGCTCTTAAAATATCGAATGTGAGGATTTTGCAGGACAAAAAGAGAGATGAAGGAAAAGAAGGCACGATAAGAATGACCGTAAGCATGAAAATTGTCGATTAGACCAGGCGAAATCACCGCCACCACTTAGGTAAATGTTCTCATGGAATTTTTTTGCAGGATCCCCTCCGCAAGACCCTTCTGATATCAGAGATGCATGTTGCCAGGCTGGATTCAGGTGCGAACATTGTTTAAATTTGTTTAAATGAAGTTTAAAAATCGATGATATCGAGCCAAAGCTGATTTAATCTAATAATTTGAGTTATTCTAAGCAAAAAAGGTCTCTTGTCATTTTTCGCTAAGACCCATTGTTTTCGAGTTATGAGCGTTTTAAAATTGAAAAAAGTCAACTTTCGTGATTTTCAGAGATCGATTAGACTATGACACAGGTAAAAATGCTATGTTGCTATTGCGTGAATTCATCAATTGGAGTCCCCAGAATGATTTCCTGTAGCGAGAATTAATGTTGCCACTCGGGCGGATTCGCGACCGTTTTCGCGGCTCGCGGGCTATACCCCCCGTGCGAGCAGACGACGCGCGACGTCGTCGCGCGTGCCCGCGAGCCGCTCGAACGGCCACGAATCCGCCCGTTGTTAACATTGACAAAACAAAGTGTTGCCGAGTAGCAACATTGATTCTCGCTACGGGATATCATTCTGGAGACTCCAATTGATGAATTCACGCAATGGCTACATGGCATTTTTACCTGTGTCACAATCTAATCGGTCTCTGAAAATCACGAAAATTGACTTTTTTCAACTTTGAAACGCTCAAAACTCGAAACCAATGGGTTTTAGCGAAAAATAACCGAAATCGTCGATTTTTGAACTTTATTTAAACAAATTCGATTTAAACAATGTTCGCACCTGAATCCAGCCTGGCAACATGCATCCCTGTTATCAGGGGGGTCCTGCGGAGGGAATCCTGCGAAAAAATTCCATGAGAACATTTACCTGAACGGTGGCGGTGATTTCGCCTGGTCTAGATGAGTTGGATAGTTTCGCGAGTTCTTCAACGGATACAAAATTGAGCGGGTAATTTGGATCTAGGTTATGAAATTGATCAATTGTGTGAAAGTAATCACTGGCAAACAAAAATCTGATCGTAATAGCAGAACTCAAGTCCAGAATCAAATATAAAATTGGGTGGCGATTAGGAATTCATCACAAGTGGAGTCTCGATCATACTCTCCCGCTATGATTCGCAAGGCTATAGTGGCACTCGCTTTTACAGCGGCTTTTTGCGAGGAGATCACGACAGAAGATAATATTACAACCTTATCCGAATCTGAAGGTAAAGTTTATAGACCTACAATTTCATTGTATACTTTTCTAAACGAAGACGGTTCTCATAATAATCAAGAAATCGAGGAAATTCCAGTACCATCAACAGATCTATCTCATGTACATTTCGAGATTGTAAAAGATTTATACTCCTGAAATCGATTTCCGCATATTCACGATTACGTATGTTCTTCATTACGGACGAGGAGAGGGTCACACATCGGACTCACGGATTTGGCTGAAACTCCGTGAATACTCTTTTTTTGGTGCCAGAAGATGGGATCCAGAGCCACAGAGGCTATTGCCCAATTATTTTCGAAATATATCACAGAATTCCAGCTTTGCTTTTATATCTACAGATATAACTTTTGAACATGGGCCTATATAGGCAATAGTAATATTCTGATCTGTATCTCAAAAACGATTGGGTGTTAGAATCTGCAGCTCTTGATATCATTTCTATGTGCTAAAATGAGACTATTCCCAAAGTTTCGGCCAAATCCGTGATCCGGATGTTTAACATTCTCTTAGTGAGTACAGCCGTCATATAATTGTGTGAAAAGATAGAATGTTGTAGTTCAAACAACGAACAGGGTTATGTTGAAATTCTCTAAATGGTCCAATCAATGAGATAAGATCAACATAGGCCGCGGTTAGTGTGAATTTATCATATTAAAAAGAAGGTTCGCGTGAAAACAGACTTTGTCACGCAGCTATCGCTTTTTTCAATTCGTTGTTAAATTTTTGCAATGATTTTGTGGTTACAATCTAATAATTTTGAGTGCAATATTTATGATAGTCGAATTTAATGTTGGAATATGATCAACAACTCAATCACCCTAATGAAAAAAAAACTAGAACTGAGATCGACTTTTGTGTTGAATGCTTTATGGAAAGACACTTAGCGCGACGAGGAGCTCTAGTATAAGAATGAAAGGGCGTAATAAAAGTTGATCGATGACGCAAGATTTGGGTCCCACCAGCCACTGATCACGAGGGTCGATTTGCTGGTGCTCAGCATTAGACGTACTGGTAAAAGCTCCGTACCGGCATTCACCATAGAGTGTTAAAAAAAAAAAAAAATATTTGACAAAAGTAGCTCCAATCATTCCGTACTTCTATGATCAACAAGGAAAATAGAAAATTTGATGGTTCACAATCCGTCGACACCACGACAACAGAATAAGACCCTCATTTATTTCTCAGATATCCAGAATGTGACGGAAGCTACCCCTCTTAAACTAAACCGACAGAAACGTATTTCCCAAGGTCGTGATGCCCCTATCGGAAGATACCCCTTCATGGCGGCACTCTTGGCCGGTAATGGGGATTTCATGTGTGGTGGATCGGTGCTCACACCAGTCTTGATACTGACGGCCTATCACTGCATCCATCCAACCGCGCCAGCGTACGTGAGAGTCGGCAGCAGTGACTTGCAAAAAGGTGGCGAATTGCATTACGTGAACCGCTTCTTCTCGTATCCGAACAAAGATGACTTTTGGGTGCACGATATTGGCGTGCTGGTGCTCCGGAGTCGAATTCGAAATCCTCATACGGTGAGATTGGGTGTGCCAAATTCTTACCCCTTAGCCGGGTCTGTACTAAAAGCCGCTGGCTGGGGCTATACATCTCGAGGCTGGCCTCGATATCTTCAAGAAACCAGTCTCGCAACTGTGGATAAAAAAGACTGCTATACTCATGATTATGCGGGGCATCCGGGCAGTTGGTTTTGTACTCACACTGTCCACTCAAGCATCTGCAAAGGGGATTCCGGTGGACCGGTCATGTACAATGGATACCAAGTGGGACTGGTGTCTCACTTGAACAAAGGACCTCTAGATCCACAAGACAAGTGCTATTCAACCTCCCCAGATACTATGACTTTTGTCCCAGGTTATCTCAATTGGCTCAATCATTTCATTCAAAGTTATCGTTGAATACTCCATGTAAAGGTGACTTGATATCACGAAAATAAGTGTAACACTCACATTAAAGAATATTTTGACAAACTGCATAATCATGATTGCATTCGTATTTTATTTTAATGGCTGGCAATTCGTGGAGATCCTGAATAAATGAATACTGGAATATATCTAGAGACTTTGATTTTTTCCATCGTCCACCTTTTATCGACCCATTCTTTCTGCACGAAAGACTCATTCTCAAACCTGGAGAATTGATTTTTGGAAAATCACCTCCAATTTGTCGAGCATTGTTTAAATCACGCAATTGATATTTCTAAGTTGACAAGGTAGATGTGCATTCATTGGACTAGATAGCGCCACGAAAGAAGCCAGCATTACTCGCTGCGCAGCGCGAGACCTGATTATGCATGAAATGAGATGAAGAATGAGGATTAGTTGATTTCAGTTCATGCCTTATTGACTAGCCTGATATCATGTTATTGACTAACTGATATCATGTCACTGCTCTCATTTGCTTTGGCGAGACTAAGAAGTATTTATTAGATTTTTTTAGAGTACGCATGGGTAATGACCTTTTCAACAGTCAGGTGGGTCGTGAGTTATGAGGATACTATTATTATAGTATAATACTTATGGTTGACTCTACCATAACTGTACAGGACTTCATAGTAACAAGACATATGCTCCGACCCGTTCAATCGGTGAACAGAACACTCCGGACTGGGCTCAAAGCTTGTTTTAGGATTTTTAAAATGAGCTAAGATCATATGTCTGGTTTCGATTGAGTGAAGCTCAGATATACCAACGCGTGTTATGGCTAAAGTCACATCTGCACTCACACAGCAGAAAGACATAGGCAATTTTCTGAAGAAGAAGAAGAAGGAAAAGCTCAGATATTTCAGATCTACAGAAGAGACATTTTTAATAAGTCCAAGAAAGGATATTATACTAAGCTCAGTCCAAAGTGTTCTGTTACATCGATCGAGAAGGCCGGAGCATACGTCCTTACTCTTCTACTCTTTACATAAAAGCATATATTTCCAGCTCATTTTGAGATAGTGTTGGACGGGTTAAAATTGAGTGGAGTAGAAGACAGCTTGTAGCGCGGAGATCTACTTTATTCAGCAACACGGGCTGCAGATCTTCGTGGTACAGCGTGCACGGAGAAGCAGCCGCGGTGGGATGCGATGCCGTCGGAGATGTTGACTGCAGCTCGGTCGGGGCCGGAATGGACGAGTCGCTGGGCGCGGAGCGGCAAGCAACTGTAGCGAGGCAACTCGATATGACGCGACGCGCACTGTTTCGTCGTCGCGCTACATGGTGGCACCGTCGCGCAGGATGACTCGAAGCATTATTCCAACAGATAGCCCAATTCGGAGAATTGAAGATATGTGATCTTCTGAACTTTGTAACGTTGCGAAATTCGCAGTTTAGCTCGAGAAAAACCAGAAACAGCGAATCTGAAGAGTCGAGTGGTGCTTCAAAACCTCAGTCTGACCATTGCCGTTTCTGGTTTTTCTCGAGCTAGACTGCGAATTTCGTGACGCTACCAAGTTCGGATGATTCGATCTTCCATACAGAATGAGGCTTCCGAAAAATATGCTCTTGTGTAAAGATAGGAATAGTAGAATGCATGCCCCAGTTAGCTCGATTGGTAAAACAGATCACTCCGGACTAACTTTAAGATCATTCATAACATGCTTCTTTGGTCTGCAAAACGATATGTCTAGCGAATCTTGGCTATCTGCGAATATCCCAGCTCTCAAATAATTGAATACTGAGACAATCAAATTCAGAACAAGTTGTGGTACGTACAATTTACATGATTTGAAGTCGAGTTATGGCTGTTATACGGAGATGAAGAACAACGTGAGCGGTTCTTAAAAGTCTTTAAAATGCTTTTTTCTCGTAAAATCGCAATTACCTGGCTCGTAGAGCTCAAATTCGACGTACTAAATGTCATTTTGCAGATTTACTAGCACCCTTCCGAATACGATCGATCTATCTTGAAACAAATGTGGAAACACTTGGGGCTGGCCTCAATGGTTACATTCGATTCGTTTCGGCAATTTGCTTGAAGAATTGAGGCTAGGGTTGAACTAGGCGATTCTGAGAATAGCATTTTGAAGATGAAAAGAAGGCAAAAACACAAACTGCTGTCTAAATACATGTATTCAGAGAGCAGTTTGTGTTGTGCTCTGTATTTCGAGAGTGCGGCGCACGTCAAGACTGGTTGAACAAAATTCTACTCGCAAAATAGATTTGACGACGATTTTTTGAATGAAGTTGAGAAACCAACTTAAAGCTTCCTGGCAAATCATAAAGCATTTTTCATCGGTCCAAATCAGTTCATCCATTATGCTTCTACATAGCGAACATGAAAAAAATATTGTGGCTAGAGTGCTCAATCCGAAATTTGAGTATATGACCATAGTAGGGACAGGGGGGGGGGGGGGTATTCAGATTATTTAATTTGACATTAAAATACTTGGTTTGCGCTCAAAGCCGCCGGCGGGCGCTAACCTACGCGAGGCATAACTTTGATAACGCTGGCCTACAAAGTTGGGCCTCAAATTATCTTACGCGTATCTCGAGCACACATTAATTTTATATATGCAAATGTACGACTCTTTGATTAATCAAAACGTTTACTATTGATTAAAGAATCAAACATTCGGGTAAATTTACTGTGCGCTCGAGATACGCGTAAGATAGTTTGAGGCCTAATTTAATGTAGGCCAGCGTAACTCAAAAGTTATGCCTCGCGTAAGTTATAGCATCGTCGGCGGCCCAAATCGTGAACTAACTATTTTCATGTCGAATTAATTAAATAGTCTGAATAAGCCTCCTGTGGTCTCGGTGGTTGCAAGTACTTTATTTTATCATCATGAAGAAATTTCTACCCTCTGGGCGAGTAACTTCGGATTATGTGCTCAATGGATGATCATTTTCGTGGATTTTGAACCATTTTCTCATGTTATAAATTCATTCGTTTTACCATCCGCGAAGATATATGATAACTCTTTCGAAAGTAACAAAGTTACACCGTCTGTTTAAAGTAGCCCCGGTTGGCGATATGCGTGTTTCTGTTGCCACTCTAAATCTGAAATAGAAAAATTCCACTATTGAAATAGTGGTATACCACTTTTTGAATATGTGAAAACTCGTCCACATTGAAATAGTGGCTGGGCACTATTTGGAATAGTAGATTTCAAACCTTCATTTCAAATAGTCGTCAGACACGTCTTGAGAAAGTGGCTAGGCACATTTTGAATTGTGGATCTTGAACTACAATTTGAAATTGTAGTTATATTACAATCAATTATTTTCCAAAATAAACCACGAGACAGAACTTGCATTAGGTGCCTTGCACGTACACCGTCTTTCAGACCATGAGGAAGTTTTGGGTTAGAGTCCGTAGTTGAGATGTTCGGTCCGGGTCATATCAAATTAGTCATCTATCTCTTGGTTGAGATGAGTTTACTCGACTCCACCTAGTGGCAGAGTGGCAGATACCTCAAGTCCCTTCCAACAGTCAACTGTAATTTCAAATATTGGTATACCACTAATTCATATGTAGATTAATGACAGATTTTTTTCTAAGCCTTCAATCCACTATTTTGCATAAAGTATACCGTTATTTCAAATGTGGAAATGAAAGCTACATTTTGAACAGAGGCCATTCCACTATTTCAGATTTAGAGTAGCGGCAATACTCGAAATGCAGACCAAGTTCGGATGAAAATGTATTTAGAAGACTGAATCATAACCGATCATTTTTACTCATTTCTCCCTTCATGATGCGCTCACTCACGTACATTTTGGCTCGGGAACACTCATTCAACAAAAGGCACAATGTTTTGAAATAAGTATCTTTTTTTGAAAATATAAAAATGAATAAATCATTTTGATTGACATTTTTCGAAGGATCGAACAAAGAATATTTGGTCTACTCTTCATAAGAATTACTCAGATTCTGAAGGGAACCGTGGTGGCGTGTTACAATCAAGAATGAGTCAAAACATTTTTAGAAGAAGGTATATTTTCTTCCCTATATGAAATTGATCATATGCTACTGTTCATAACCTAAGATATAAATATATGGCAACGCATTATAATCAACGATACACTCTAAGTACACACAAAGATAACCCTTTTGAGCAAACATTGCTCATGATTCCACAGAAAATGTAATGAGGAGGTAACTGTTATCGATCAATGTTCGGCGGCTGTCTAACTCGTTCTAAAGATCTCAAAACTCATTAAGCGAGCCTGAAATTACGTCATTGATTACATCGCCGAATCTTGGTTGGGAATTCTCCGTGCGCATGAGAATTGATGTCTGAGATTTCCCTTTTTTCTACAACAGATGTCGAACCAATTAGGTCCTCTAAGACTCCATCATTGAGATAACCTAGAATGTGCTGAGAGCAAGAGTCCGGCCAGTTTCTCTTAGTCACGATAGCTAGAGATGACTGAGCTGGTCCCAATAATCTCAATCGATTCAATCCTCTGTCGAAATTTCGTTTCATGATACCACCGAAGATGGATGAATCAGACCCAGAGCGCATGGATGAGATTGCTTCCTTGAGATTTTTATTGAGGACATGTTTGGCCATAGCACTAGAATCTTTGAAAAGTATATCGTAAAATGACGTATAACTGTCCAATCTTTGCAATTTCAAAAACTCTATTTCTTTATCAATCTGGGAATCCACTGATACCAATACTTCATTTGATGCATGATGCAGTAACGTCTCAAACTCATTGCGCACTTTTTCACCGATGTAGAGATTCAATTTCATGAATCTCTTCACGTGAATTATGAACGCAATGAGGGTTTTTCTAAATATTGCATCTTCCAGAGTATAATGCATCTTGACCACGCATTTTAAGAAAGAATGAATCGGAGTATGTCCATTACTATCCTCCACGTTAACGTCAGCTCCGTGATTCAGCAATTCATTGATATAGAAATGATCTCGTAGGTGTACTGCAATATGTAGAGGTGTCTGGCCTCGACTGTCTTGCACATTCACATCAATCTTGGGTTGACGTAATAACATTGCAAACAAATCTCTGGATTTCACAAATCTACAAGTAAGGGTTAGCCAGATGACTATGTGAAGAGATGTGCCAAGGCAATTGGAGATCGCATTGACATTCGCACCACACTGAAGGAACAAGTCAATCATCGCCAAGTCGGTAGCGCTCTTAACTGATTCTTTCACAGCCAGATGCAATGGAGAACTTTTCTCCGTGTCAACAGCATTCACATCTGCCCCTCTTTTTAATGCTATTTTCGCTAGCTCTCTATTCAAAGGGCATTCTTTGTAGTTTTTAGCGAGAATGTGTAAGACTGAACCATCAACATTACACCGAGCTTTGATATTTGCGCCATGGTGCAGAAGTATAACCAGGATCTTCTCTTGTCGCATGAAAAGTTCGTTATGTACTAAGAGTTTCTCACGTAGAGTGAATATTTCTGTGAACAAGCTGCGAGGAGTCGAACAATTTTTCAATAAAGGCGTGCTACCTGTTGAGTTTTCAGCATCGACGGTAGCGCCATATTCAAGCAATAACTCGATGATTAAGATGAGAGTCGATCGGCTGGGCGGCCAGTTAGTTTCATCATTATATTCTTCGTCTATCTTAAGCGGCTGACTTAATTTCGCAATTGTATGATCACATGCCAGGTGGAGAGGAGTATTTTTTGCACCATCGACACAATTCGCATCGGCCCCGAGAGTCAAAAGAAATTTAGCAATTTCGAATTGATTAAAGTCCACAGCAAAATGCAATGCGGAATAATTGGAGAACCGAGATGAGTTGGACGGAAAACGAGAAGTGATTGATGCTCCATTGTTTATCAAGATTTTGACTCTGTTCACATCATTCCCTGCACATGCTATGTGCAGATACGAGAGACCTTTCGCGTCTGTATAATTGATCCCATGTTGGTTTTTTGATAGGAGAAACTCTTCACATTTGTCCAAAGGGTGAACATTCAGATGTTTATAAAATGCAAGATGCAGAGGAGTACAATCCTGAGAATCTTTTGCAGCATGATCAGCACCATGTAGCAATAATAATCTAACAGTTTCTAGGCGTTTCTCATCGTTGTGCTCCATAACTTTGCACACTAAATGCAGTGGAGTCCGACCTTCTTTCTCAGTTTTGTTGGGGTCCGCGCCATTTTGAAGGAGTAATCTCAATACTTCCCAAGAAGACTCCTCGGCAGCAAAATGCAAAGCCGTAAATCCAGGGTATATTTCGTCCTCCGAAGAGACAGAACTATTGATATCTACATTTCTATCAATGAAATATTTGATCAACTTCATGTGTTTCTCATTATCTTTATCGGCAAACTTCAGAGAACAAAAGATGTGAAAATGACTGAGCTCATATTCATCCATTGGATTGATGGATCTGTTCTCGTTTGACCCAATCATCCGTTCTAGCATGGCTTCATTTATAAATGAGTAGATGTATCCTTGCCTGAACAATACATGGACAGGCGTCCTACCTCGTGCATCTTGGGCAAACAAATCGCTATCTCTGCGCGTAAGAAGAGAATTCACGGTCATACCAAATGCTCGATTCAAACCAAAATGTAAGGGCGTAAATCCTTTCCAATCGTCCGCGCAGAATACTGATCGACTCGTCACAGAAAAACCTCTCGATAAAAACATCTGTACTGCATTGTAGTTGCCACTCCAACAAGCCGCATGAAAAAGGGCTACGTCATTTTCACAATTGGGGTCTAAATCCTTCGATTTCTTTTGACGCTCGATATCACTCAACAAGAAGTTGACCATATGCAATTTATGTCCACGCAGAGCTATTTCAAGAGCTGTGTCAATGTTGGCGTCTTTATCAAAAACAGAAGGTCCTTTCTTTCGCAATGCTCTGAAAATCTCCATATCACCCATTTCAACAGCGTAGTAAAGTGGCGTGTTGTACAAGTTGGTTTTCAAAGGTGTCATTACCTTGCAGTCTAACTTTATAAGAAATTTTGATATAGATCTATGTTTTCTTCGTAGGGCTGTGACCAGAAGCAGATAAGTGAAAATCTTATCGCAGTCTAATTTGTGAATTTGCCTTGCAAGGTTTTGCACTTGTGCAAGGGTGCCAG